>JAVKPL010002719.1:0-102726 GCA_032173675.1 Gastrolobium villosum | reverse complement strand
CGAAAAATGATTGAATTTTTATCTGATGAAATTTTTACAGAAATAAATTTTCTATCGAATTTTTTGACGGAATTTAGTTTCCGTCAAAAGTTTTGAAAAAAATGATATCTTAAATATTTTTTGACAGAAAAAAATGTAGAAAATTTTGATGTAAACGTGTTCCGTTGAAAGTTTTGAGGGAAATTTTTTTTTTCCAAAAATTTCAAAAAATATGTTTCTATCAAATATTTTGCGGGAAATGTTTTCACGAAATTTAGATTCCGTAAATAATTTTGACAAAAATAATAATTTCCATCTAAATTTTTTCAGAAGTGTTTTTCGTCACAAATTTTTTTAGAAAAATTTTTCGTTTAAAATTTTTGTTGGAAATGTGTTCCGTTGAAAATTTTGACGGAAATGTTATCTGACAAATTTTTTGACAGAATTGTTTTCCGTCGAGTTTTTTTATGGAAATGTGTATTTTCAAAATTTTCGACTGAAAGATTTTTCGTTGAAAAGTTTAACTGAAATATTTCCATTGAAAGTTTGGACAGAATTTAGATTCTATCAATAATTTGGACTGAATCTTTTTTTCGTACAAAATTTATACCAGTGATTTTGGCCAAATCTTATTTTGTCTCTAATTTCGTTGGACATTGAAATAAACACCAATTTCCCCTTCCAGGACCTGTTTAGAATGGTTTCCAACAAGCAAAATAAATGTTCTAATGACAACTATGCATGAACCAAAAACACCAAGCAACACAAGTCAATTTTAACGTGGAAAACCTCCTCAATGTGAGGAGTAAAAACCACGGGACCGATTTCGGAGTCCACCCAAATTCTCCACTATCAACAAAGTGAGATTACAAATGGTTCCAAAGCAATTACAATCAGCTATAGCACCATCAAAACAACTTCACAACTAGTTGTACCAAAAGATGCAAGAGACATACATATATGACCAAGCTTCTGTCCGAAATTAATCTAAAATAACAGAAGCGTCTACTCCCAAATCGCAACGGTCAGATTAAAGAGCAACAAGAGAGGAACACACTGACCAATTTTGAGGACAATCGAACGGTAGACCAAAGAGAAACCTCTCTCTGAACTTCACTGCCCAGAACAGAGCAGAAAAACGATGGCCTCTGTTTGCAGCTGAATAATTCCCTCTTGACAGCTCCAATCGCAAAACTGAACGGTCAAAGTCTAGTACAGTATGTTGTAAACCTTGTACCAAAATTTCAGCTCAGATCAACGGTTCATTTGGGAGAGATGAATCTCGCAACCTTGCTGCCTTCTGCAGAACTCTGCACACAACCAGTTCGGTTTTCAATTTTCTGCAGATGATGCAGACCTCCGATCAAGATTCTGACCGGTAGATATGAAGAGACATGAGTTGGGAAGGTGCTGAAAAAATTTCAGCTCAATCGGACCACAAACGAATGAGATATCACAGAATCTTCAGACCCTGCTCCTCCCACTCTTCACCTGCGAATTTGGTGGCTGCTCTCCCTTCTTTCTTCTCTTCAAAAATGCTCTCCTCACACACTCAAAAAATGGCTGCTCAGCTACACAAAAGAACCCTAGATGTGCATTCCTTATTGGGCTGGACATTTGGGCTTTTAATTTGTAAAGGCCCAACAAATCTCCCCCTCCAGTCCAATGAGGGAGATTACAAACAGCAATCATCAAGTGGAATCCATGCCGGCAACAAGCCGACAAAATTCAAACTTCTCTCTAGGAAGTGCCTTTGTCATCATATCCGAACCATTGTCATCGGTGTGCACTTTATCAAGCTCCACTTCTTTAGCTTCTAGCACATCTCTTATCCAATGATACCTTACATCAATATGTTTGGATCTTTGATGGAAGGTAGAGTTCTTGGCTAGGTGTATGGCGCTTTGGTTGTCACAAAGTAAGACATATCTCTTTTGAGTAAAGCCAATCTCTCTTAAAAACTTCTTCATCCATAGCAACTCTTTACAAGCTTCGGTTGCTGCAATGAACTCTGCCTCTGTAGTGGAAAGTGCAATGCACTTCTGTAACCTTGATTGCCAAGAAACCGCACCACCTGCAAATGTAATCATATACCCCGAAGTAGACTTGCGAGTATCAACATGACCTGCCATATCTGAATCTGTGTAACCAACAAGCTCAGGCTTGCCATTTCCAAATCTGAGACTCAAATTGGAACTGCCACGAAGATATCTCATAATCCATTTAACCGCATTCCAATGCTCCTTTCCTGGATTAGAAAGAAATCTACTAACAACGCCAACTGCATGAGCTATGTCAGGTCTAGTGCAAACCATAGCATACATCAAACTTCCTACTGCTGAGGCATATGGCACTCTAGCCATATCTTCCTTCTCCATATCATTAGAAGGGCTATGTTGAGCACTTAGCTTAAAGTGGGTAGCAAAAGGTGTACTAACCACTTTAGCATTACTCATACTGAATCTATCAAGAACCTTCTTGATATATTGCTCTTGCGATAAGTACAACTTCTTATCATTTCTGTCTCGATGAATTCGAATGCCAAGAATCTTCTTTGCTGGCCCTAAATCCTTCATAGCGAAGTACTCACTCAGTTGCTTCTTCAATGTGCCAATTCTAGAAGAATTTCTGCCAACAATCAACATGTCATCAACATAGAGCAACAAAATGACAAAATCATCATCAGAGAATTTTTGAAAGAATACACAATGATCAGAGTTAGTCTTTTGGTAGCCTTGCTCCCCCATAACAGACTCAAACTTCTTATACCATTGTCTTGGTGCTTGCTTCAAGCCATAAAGACTTTTCTTCAATTTGCAAACATAATCTTCCTTTCCTTTCACTATGAAACCCTCTGGCTGATCCATATAAATCTCCTCTTCCAAGTTACCATGGAGAAAAGCTGTCTTAACATCCATTTGCTCAATCTCTAAGTCTAGGCTAGCAGCTAAGCCTAGAACCACTCGAATGGATGACATTTTCACAACAGGAGAAAAAATCTCATTGAAGTCAATGCCTTGCTTCTGACTGAACCCTTTAACAACCAATCTTGCTTTATACCTGGGCTGTGAAGTAACTTCATCTTGCTTCACCCTATACACCCATTTATTTTTCAGAGCTCTCTTACCTTTAGGTAGCTTTACCAACTCATATGTATGGTTCTCATGCAATGAATGCATCTCTTCTTGCATGGCTTCAATCCACTTACTCTTGAGCTCATCTTCCATAGCTTCTTCAAAGCATTCTGGTTCCCCTGAATCAGTCAACAACACATACTCACTTGCAGGATACCTGGTAGAAGGTGCTCGGTCTCTAGTAGATCTCCTAGGTGCAACATCTGAAGTAGCATCTGTGGGAGTCTCTGGCAGAGGGAACTGCTCATCAACATTATCATGATTCTCCACTGGCAGTGGAACATCTGTGTCATCTAAATCACCTGCACCATGTTCTTCTTCAACCTGTGGTGGATCACCTGTAACAGGAGGTGGATCCATGTCAATTAAATCATGATTACTCTCTGGAACTGCAATATCTGATTTCTCAATATCCCGTATAGTCTGATCTTCCATAAACACAACATCTCTGCTTCTTACAAGCTTCTTCTCTACTGGATCATAGAACCTGTAGCCAAACTCATCATGTCCATAACCAATAAAGACACACTGTCGTGTTTTCACATCAAGCTTGGATCTTTCATCTTTTGGGATATGCACAAAAGCCTTGCACCCAAATACACGTAAGTGATCATAAGAAGGATTCCTGCATGTCCAGACTTTATCTGGAACATCAAACTGCAAAGGAACACATGGTGTGAGATTTAAAACATGAACAACAGTGCTCAAAGCCTCACCCCAAAATGACATAGGCAATTGTGATTGTGAGAGTAAGCATCTGACTCTCTCAACCAATGTCCTGTTCATCCTCTCTGCAAGACCATTCAATTGAGGTGTCTTAGGAGGCGTCTTTTGATGTCGGATGCCCTGTTGTCTGCAATAGTAATCAAAAGGACCTGTATACTCTCCTCCATTATCTGTTCTGATGCACTTCAACTTCTTCCCAGTTTGTCTCTCAACTGAGGCCTGAAACTCCTTAAACACATCTAACACTTGATCTTTTGTCTTCAAGGTGTAAACCCATATCTTCCTTGAATGATCATCTATGAAGGTAACAAAATAAAGAGCACCACCAAGCGTTTTTGTCTTCATAGGACCACAAACATCAGAATATACCAAGTCAAGTGTACTAGGCATTCTTGAAGGATGAGAACTCTTGAATGCAACTCTGTTTTGCTTTCCTGCTAAGCAATGAGAACACTTCTTCAATGGTGCCTTCTTCAATCCGGGAAGTTGCTCCTTACTGGCTAACATTGTCAAGCCCTTTTCACTAATGTGACTAAGCCTCTTGTGCCATAGCTCCATTGTATCTTTATCTTTTACAGCATTAATTTTCTCTGTAGAGATCTTTGCATGTGTAACATACAAGGATGAACATTTCTTGCCTCTAGCCACAATCATGGAGCCTTTAGTGAGCTTCCACTGACCATCATTGAAGGTGTTGCAATATCCCTCATCATCAAGTTTTCCTGTAGAGATCAAATTCAAACGAATATCAGGAATATGTTTAACATTATGCAAAACTAACCTTGTGCCATTGCTGGTCTCCAAGCACACATCTCCAACACCAATTACATTGGACAAGCCATCATTGCCCATCTTGACAAATCCAAAATCACCGGATTTGTAAGATGTAAAGAAATCCCTGCGAGATGTAGCATGAATAGATGCACCGCTATCTATCACCCAGCTGGTCTCATGACATAAAAGATTAACAGCATCACAATCATAAACAAGGAGAAAATCTGAAGTGGTAGTAGCAACTCGATCATCTTTACCACCTTCATCATTCTTGTTATCTTTCATTTTCCCTTGTTTATTATCTTTCTTCATTTTCCAGCAATACTTCTTTATATGTCCTTTCAAACCACAATAGTGACACTCAACATTGGCAAACTTGTTAGACTTGCTTCTTCCTCTTTCTTTATTCTTCGGACCTCGGCTTTTACTTCTCCCCCTTCTTTCTGTAACTAAGACTTCTGACTTAGAAGATGAAGCTTGAGTCTTTCTTCTCATTTCTTCATTCAAGATACTACCTTTCGCCAAATCCATGCTGATTATACCATCAGGGGCTGAATTAGATAGAGACATTCTAAACGTCTCCCACGAGTCCGGCAAAGTACCAAGCAACCATAACCCTTGTACTTCATCTTCAAACTTGATTCCCATTCCCGCTAACTGAAGAATAATTCCTTGAAATTTATTCAAGTGATCAGTCATAGAAGTACCTTCTTGATACCTCAACATCATCATCTGCTTAATCAAGAAGAGTTTGTTATTACCGGTCTTTCTTGCAAATAGTTGTTCAAGCTTGTTCCACAGTGTCCGTGCATGAGTCTCATCACTAATATGATTCAAAACATTATCATCTACCCACTGCCTGATGTAACCACAAACTTGTCTGTGAATCAACTTCCATTCTTCTTCGGTTTTATTTTGTGGTTTCTCATTACCAAAGACAGCCAAGTGATACTCCTTCACATAAAGAAGATCTTCCATCTTTCCTTTCCATACATGATAATTTGAACCATTCAGTGTAACCATTCTACTTGTATTAACCTCCATATTTAAACACAAGTCAACAGGCAAAAATAACACAAGCTCTTGATACCAGTTGTTGGGAAATAAACACCAATTTCCCCTTCCAGGACCTGTTTAGAATGGTTTCCAACAAGCAAAATAAATGTTCTAATGACAACTATGCATGAACCAAAAACACCAAGCAACACAAGTCAATTTTAACGTGGAAAACCTCCTCAATGTGAGGAGTAAAAACCACGGGACCGATTTCGGAGTCCACCCAAATTCTCCACTATCAACAAAGTGAGATTACAAATGGTTCCAAAGCAATTACAATCAGCTATAGCACCATCAAAACAACTTCACAACTAGTTGTACCAAAAGATGCAAGAGACATACATATATGACCAAGCTTCTGTCCGAAATTAATCTAAAATAACAGAAGCGTCTACTCCCAAATCGCAACGGTCAGATTAAAGAGCAACAAGAGAGGAACACACTGACCAATTTTGAGGACAATCGAACGGTAGACCAAAGAGAAACCTCTCTCTGAACTTCACTGCCCAGAACAGAGCAGAAAAACGATGGCCTCTGTTTGCAGCTGAATAATTCCCTCTTGACAGCTCCAATCGCAAAACTGAACGGTCAAAGTCTAGTACAGTATGTTGTAAACCTTGTACCAAAATTTCAGCTCAGATCAACGGTTCATTTGGGAGAGATGAATCTCGCAACCTTGCTGCCTTCTGCAGAACTCTGCACACAACCAGTTCGGTTTTCAATTTTCTGCAGATGATGCAGACCTCCGATCAAGATTCTGACCGGTAGATATGAAGAGACATGAGTTGGGAAGGTACTGAAAAAATTTCAGCTCAATCGGACCACAAACGAATGAGATATCACAGAATCTTCAGACCCTGCTCCTCCCACTCTTCACCTGCGAATTTGGTGGCTGCTCTCCCTTCTTTCTTCTCTTCAAAAATGCTCTCCTCACACACTCAAATGGCTGCTCAGCATACTACACAAAGGAACCCTAGATGTGATTCCTTATTGGGCTGGACATTTGGGCTTTTTAATTTGTAAAGGCCCAACAACTCCAAGCTCTGATGCCATATAAAGAATTATTTCAACCCAAACACTTGTCTTGGGTTCCTTATTGGGCTGGACATTTGGGCTTTTAATTTGTAAAGGCCCAACTAAATGTTTAGATTTTTTTTTTCTTGGCTCTTTTAAGGTACCATTTTTTTTCTTGGACGACCTTCCATACATGTTTTTGGAGCTGTGGTGTTCATTTATCATCAAACAATGAAATTTGAAATGTCTATATTTGTATTTGTTGCATTATATTTTATTTATTTTTTCCCCTCTAAGTTCCAAATTATAAGTTGTATTTATCTGCAGATCAAAGTTTATGCTTAGTAAATAAAAACCATTCATGGTTATGTCTTTTTTTTTTTTTTTTTTTTTGATACTCTGGTTATGTCTTTTTAAATTGAATGAAACATAATTTTTGAACGAAACAAGGATCACGATTTTTGAATGATGCAAAATTTAGTTGTTAAATCAATCATGATTTTTGAATGATGGTACGTATAATATAGATGATAAAATTCATGTTAATTTTTTCAGAATCATTTATCCCCTTTCTAAATTTTTGAATTAGGAAGTAAGTGATAATTTTTTTAAATTATGAGTGTAAATAATTCAAAATTTTGAGAATGAGATAAGTTATTCTAGAAAAAATTTACAAAGAAATTTTTAAAATTTTCCCTAAATTCCTTGTTTCTTATTATATTTTGGAATAAGAATTATTAATTAAAACTTACAGATTGGATTTGCTGAGTTCGATTTCAAAGAATGGAATGTCAATGAAACGTCATTTCGAACATTTGTGAAATACTTTTTTTTAATATATATATATATATATTTTACATAATGTTATTAAAACCAGTTAGGCCATTCATCCGGTTGAAGTATTGGATTAGTAGTTCAACCGGTGAGTCACTAGTTCAACCGCATGATCCGATAATTATATGCAATTCTATAATTTATATTAAAAAATTATAAACATACTTAAATATCTAAAAAAATGGTAAGAATTTCAAATATTTTAATATAAAATAATAAATCACACATTATTATCCAATAAAGAATCAAATGATCGCGATACGAGACTTGAGGATCAGTAAACGACATCTCTAACTATAAATTAAATCAAAATTACATGCATAGTGCATAATTGAGATAATATTAATGTTGTAAGTACATAACCTATGTAAATCAATAAGTAAAAAAATACTCAAATATGTTTATTATGATTTTTTTTTTGAAATTTTTTTATGAACTGGACTGGGTCACCGATTTTCATGAATATGTGTTGGATCACACCAATTCTGATATATGACTGTTCTATTGCTTCACCTGAACCGATTATATGACCGATTTATCGATTCTAGCTAGCAACGGCCGATAGGTTCAATTATATTAATATTCATTCTGCCCATTGCATATCTTTAAAGAATACGGTACCATATAGTTTTCTTATTATATCTTTAATTTATGTATAAATTCACCTAAAGTACTCTTTTATAGTTTATTAAATATTAAATTTTATTTTACAATTAATATTATATCAATATCATAAAGCATATCACCATAATTATTCAACTAAATAAAAGGAAAAATACATAATTATTTTATTAAGTTGCTTGTAAATTAATCTTAAATATTACTTTAAAACTGAACGATTAGTATTATATATATGGGTAAAGAGTGTGTCATTTTAAAGATGTAAAGTTGTGTCATTGTACGAGAGAGAAAAAGATAGAAAAAGGAGGAGAGAGAATTGGAAAAAAAATAAAGGTGTGGGCCCCACTTCTTTGTGAGAGTGAAAGGATATAAATTGTGTCATTTAAAATTATAAACATTTTTTCCGATATATATAAGAAAAAATTAAACTTTTTATTTTTCTTATTAGGATATTTATAATAGTTATTCTCCAGACTGTATAATTATTTGGATTTTATAAGAGTTATGTTGTAGGAAAAATGATTGTGTAATGTTATAGAGATTCGTTTTGCATGCCAATTTTTTTTGTTTTTTGTTTGCTGCGGGCCCCACAAATGGTGTGAGTATAGGAAAGTTTTTCTAGTCATGTTAAATGATAGATGATAAACCCTAATTATTTCCATGTTATTTTATTCTTAATTGTATCAAACTATGTAATTGGAACAAAATTCATATTCCAATTTAATGAAATTGCATTGTTTGCTTCAAATATTAGATTAGAACCAAAAAGCAACTAGCGATAATAATAAGGTGAATAAATGGAATGAATATCAATTGCTAAAATAAAATAGCCGATTTGAGTTTTCAGTTCAATGCTTACATTCTGTGAGGTGGCAAAGCAAAAAACCATTGATGAGGATGAGGGCGAGGATGCATCAATCATCATAATTCGCAGTATTAGGAATTACGAACACAACTGTTTCAAGCAACTGACTGGGACACTACACACTGCCACAGAGGAGAGAGAGAGAGAGTACCTTATAGTTATACTTCTCTTATAGTTCTCTCCAACAACCCCAATTGGCCAAAACAAAATAAATAAATGGAATTAAACTAGAGTTTTATAATTTTGATGTTGGAGAAGAATTATAATTTCATGTTATAGAGACAAAAAAAATATGTGGACATTATATGTTATAAAAATTATATGTGGGACCTATATTAACACAAAAATCGAGGGGTGCTTAGTAAAATTATAATTCTCATCTTTATCGAGAACTAAGACGCATACCACAAAAAGACAACTCTTTTTCTATTATCCCCTTTCAATCCTTCAATCTCAACCCCACTCTCTATTTTTCACTCTTCTATCTGCTTCACAATTCGGACACTTTCTGTTTGATTCAGAATTCAAACCTCAATCGTCATGGCTGAACATGGTATTCCCTATTCATCTCTATCTATTCTGTCAAACTTCATATTTCAGTCGTTTTACTCTAATGTTCGTTCTCTCGCTTCTGGGTTGCTTCAACTCAAGTTAAAGTTTTGATTTTTCTTTCTCTCTCTCTCTCTGTTATCGTGGGGTCTTTTCTTTTGCAGAAGGTGGTAATGGGTCCCCGAAATCTTCATCTTTGACTCCGTATGAAGAAGCATTGGATGCCTTATCCTCTTTGATCACTAGACGCACACGTGCTGACAGTAGCAATATGGGGGATCAGTTCAACATGCTATTTGAGTACCTAAAGGTAAAAAGTTTGTGAATTGGGTTTCAATATTTGGTTAATTTGTTGGGATTGCTGATGTTTAGAATGGTGTGCAACTCCATAGATGCTAGATTTGGAGGAGCCGATTTCAAATATGAAGATTATCCACGTGGCTGGTACCAAAGGGAAGGTACTTTCCCCTAGCTTAAATTTGGCGGTTGCTTGGAAATGAAGCCATCATAATAAGTTCAATTTATTTCCTGCAATGATTGATGTGTGTGTCAGAGAATATAATATAAATCATTAAAAAGACCCTTACCTGCTACTTAAGGTTTTGTGGCTTCTTATATATTAAAGAGTGTGGCTGGTAATAGTTAAAGAGAAGTTTAACTACGGATTCTAATTCTATGCTCATAATTAGTATATTTATTCTCATTGTAATGATGACAATTGTTCTTTTGAACTGTGGTTCCATAGGGATCTACATGCACCTTCACAGAATCTATATTACGTAACTGTGGTTTTCACACTGGGCTCTTCACATCTCCTCACCTCATTGATATCCGAGAAAGATTTCGTTTAGATGGGTGGGTGCTTCCGATTCATATGCTGGTTTTATTGCCTTTTCCTATGCATTCATCAATTTGTGCTTCATCAATTTGTGATTGAATTCATTCGCTATTTTCAATTCTTTGATCTCCATTATGTGTCATTCATCTCTGCTTTGTCCAGGGTGCATACTGATTAAGCTTCTGAATTCTGATAATTTTGTTAGTACTGCACTTGTTTGATTACCGAAATTATTCTTTAGAAGTGTTACTTTTGTTATTTTACTAAATTTTACAAACCAAGGAGAATGCATTGTATTGTGCCTATAGTTGCAACTTCATTACAGTTCTTTGATTAATTGGCATTATTTTTGTGGCTTCTGCAGAATGGAAATCTGTGAAGAGAAATTTTTGGCATATTTCTGGTGGTGTTATGATAGACTAAAGGTATGTTTATTGCATAAATATTTCATTTGAATTTGTATGGGCAAAAGTTTTAATCGGGTAGAAAACCAGGTCATCCTTTTCTCAATTTTTATTTTGAACCAAAAATAATTTGCCTTATACTATATTTGCACTACTGGTTACTTATTCCAACTTAGCTTTACAATTCTGTAAATTAGTCTGCTAGTTACTCTTAAGAGTAACAAAAAGAATATTTTCTGCTAATTATAGTGATCACTTCTAAGTGATGTTACATTCTCTTAGTCAACGTTTGTAACTTGATGTGCTTGCTCATAGTGATAACGTAACTGCTTTCTCATTTTTGGTGGTGCCCAGGAAAAAACTGATGAAAATGTTCCAATGCCTCCCTATTTTCGCTTCCTTGCTTTACTTGCCTTTAAGATATTTGCCGCGGAGCAGGTTTGATTCCTCTGCTTTAAATTTTGTGTATGTTGTTATTAATAAATAAAAGTAACTGTATTTTCAATAATTATGCAGGTAGATGTTGCTATAATGGAGGTTGGATTAGGTGGCAAATATGATGCAACAAATGTGGTATTCATAATTTTCATTTCAGCAGAATTCTGTTGGCCTCTAACACTATATATTAGACTGCTTGAGTATTGAATCTTGATATTAGTATTATATTTTCTATGAAGTTAATATCTAGGAACAAGCTCATTTAGATGTGTTCATATTTCAGGTTCAGGCACCTATTGTGTGCGGAATAACTTCCCTTGGGTATGACCACATGGAGATTCTTGGTTAGTTTTCTATTTTTTAATTCTAGGTAATCGCTAATTTAATGCATGCCTATAGCGTATGAAATTATTTTAATTTAAATTAAACCACTCCCCATAAAAGTTTGATTTTACGATAATAAGGTTGAGGAAAATCTTTGTACGTAGTTTTATCTTTATATTTTGCAAAGCGGTTGTTTCCTAAATAACTGATATAATATACATGCAGTGTCAGAATATGGTTGAACATAATGTTGCAATGCCACTAAGTGGTTCAGCGCGTAGGATTTACTTATTCTGGATTTTATTAACAGGGAATACGCTTGGAGAAATTGCTGGTGAGAAGGCAGGAATATTCAAGGTGTTTTTCGGAGTAGAATATTTTCTTCTTCTTTTCAAGAAGAATAATTCTTTTGATGTCTATCAACAGTGTGCGCTATCTTCCTAATAAATTCCTTTTATCTATTTGTTGGTTTGTTTGCTAGGAGCGGATTCCAGCTTTTACAGTGCCTCAGCCTGACGAAGCAATGCGTGTACTTGAAGAGAAGGCTTCTCAATTAAATGTAAGTATGTTCTTTCGTAGGCTGTTTTGCTTATTCTGAAATAAACTTGAATGACTCATCACTTTGCGTAATCTTATGATATTGGCAGGTGAATATCAAGTAAAAGGGTACAATTTGACACTTGTTTGTTCAGGATTACGAGTCCAAATTTATCATGCTATGTGATGAGTTCAATAGCAATTGTTTATTCTGTCAAAGGATGCTATAATATTAAAACTTCATTGTTGAGATATTTTGGATTATCTTGGAAAGAGGAAAACACTTTCAATCTGATTGAGAATGCCATGTCATAGTCATATTTCATTTTGTCAAGTTGTGTCTTCATACTTTGTGCACTTCTCCATTGATCAATGATCTTCTGAAAGGAAGGGTATAGATCACATTAAATCCAAATAGCTTTTCTGGTTGCCCTCATTGAAAATGTTTTACTCTTTGGTCCTTGCATTCAATCTGCTGAGCAAATCTTGCTAACTCCAGGTACCTCTTCAAGTGGCATCTCCATTAGATGCCAAATTGCTAAATTGTTTAAGACTTGGTCTTGAAGGTGAGCACCAGTACCTAAATGCTGGTCTTGCCATTGCACTGTGTTCTACTTGGCTGAAAAGGACTGGGCATCTTGGAGACACTTATTTGGAACAAACTGTAAGTTCTAAAAGTAGTTCTTTTTACATCTTTTTTTTTTTTTTTTTTATGGCTTACTGATGAAATGATTCATCTACCTGCATGAAGAACACATTGCCAGAGCAGTTCATAAAAGGTTTAACAAGTGCAAGTTTGCAAGGAAGGGCTCAGATTGTTCCTGACCAACACATAAAGAGTGAAAGATCAAATGAACTTGTTTTCTTTTTAGATGGGGCTCATAGTCCTGAAAGCATGGAAGTATGTGCAAGATGGTTTTCTCTTGCCATTAAAGAATACAACCCGGATCAAACCTTGTTTAATCAGCAACCTGATAATTCTAAATTCTCACATGAAGTAGTGAAGATGCACCATGGGGAAAGAGGAGCCCAGAGAAAATCCACTCCGGTAGAATATAGATTTAAAATCTTACTTTAAGTAGCTATTATTGAAATTTAAGCATATATAAGCTTAGCAGTTAAAGTTGGATATGTCACTGTACATTAAAGTTATGCAATATATGTTCAATTGAGTATGTCCCATCCACAGATAATTTTATTTATTTTTTTGGTTGAATCCCTGCACAGATATTTGAACTATGAATAACTAATGTTTAGTAATATCTGATGCTTTAGTTAGAAAATCACCATTCAGGTAGCCAGTCAAGTGTTTAACCTTATTTTTAGGCATGTAGATTACTCTTAGTAAAGGGTAAGTCCCCGGTGCACAAGGCTCCAGACTTTGCGACGGTAGGGTGTGCTCCATAGATTACTCTTAATAGGAATCATAAAAATACAGATTATCAATTTCTTCAAACTTCCTAGACCTTATCTTTCCGAGGTATGTAATTTGAGACAGGTTAATTGACCTTCATGGTAAGCTTACCACAATATTCTTTTTGGATATCAGTTTAAAGCTAACCTTAACTAAATCACCCATGAGATGTTATGTACCTGAACTCTTTACTCTTTTACAAGAGAGACCATTAAACTAAGTTGCATTCTCAAAAGAAATGAGACACAAATGTGTTTCAATGTTTGATATGAAGCACCCCATTTCTATGTTTTTGCTTGACATCTATTGATTCATGGTGTTTCACTTCTCAGGAAAATCATATGTCATCAGCTGTTTTTTAATTTTTTTTTCTTTAATAAATAAAAGCACCTGAGATACCAGCAAAGCCCAGCACAGTTGGTGGATAACTGGGTTCCTTAAGCATGCTGACAGGTGTTTGATTCCTGGCCGTGTGTATGGAAAAGATTTTGTTGGAAGAGGTTTACCCACTTAATGTGATCTCCTGCCTCAAAAGGATTAGTCTTCGGCTGTCGGATACTTTGAGAAACCAAAAATAAAAAAATAAACACCAGAAATAAGAGCAGAACCATTAGTATTGTTTTTTCAATCAAAATTGGTGCTTCATTTTTTCATGACACTTTTTGAGTTGAAGTCATTGAATTTCTTGCAGATATTGCTGTTCAATTGTTTAACTGTACGAGATCCTCAGTTGCTTCTTCCTCCCCTGATGAAAACATGTGCTGATCATGGTCAGTAGTCTCTGGATTTTGCTAGAACATGATTATCCCAATAATGGCTTAGTCCAAAGATGATTAAAAAAGTTCTAAAGATTAATAATATTTTGCAAATAAGTGGGTTTCTCCTCCATTAATTCTGTGATTATTTATGTCTATCAGGAGAAAAAGTAATGCAAAATATTTTTTTCCTGTGACTTTTTTTTTCTGAAGAAAGTATTCTTTGTCCATGGAATAAAGTAATAATTAAATTGAAATTGTAGGTGTCTACTTCAAGAAGGCGCTCTTTGTACCAAGTTTATCTGTGTATAACAAAGTTGGATCCCAGGAATTAACATTGACTGATTCTAAAGTAGATCTGTCATGGCAGTTCACTCTTCAAAAAGTGTGGGAAAATCTTATGCAAGGCAACAAAGGTATTGATTAGTGACATACAAATTATATGTCCATAATTCAGATTTACGAATTTGATTATTTGAGACTGATTTGTAGCTGTGGAATAGTTAGAAGCTAGAACCATAACTGTTGATGGCAGCTAACAGGTGCAGATTCTAGTCTGTGTCTAACTGTCTAGGATGTACTAGCTAACTCTTGTCCTGTTTATTTTAGTAAAAATCTGAACTTGTGAGGTTGAACTAATAGGCCAAAAAGACTCGAGAGAATAGCAAGAGAAATTTTCTCGTGGAGACTGGAGAGAAAAAAATAGAGGGGATGACATTAGGGGTGCGGCTAATACATTCATTACTTACTTTTGGAGCTCTTTTGGTTATGTGCAATTAAGTAAGCCCTACACTGGCCTTTGAGTTGATTGCCTAAATTTGTATCACTTAGCATACATCACTAACCTAAGTCTACTAAATTTGTTTTGGCATTGTCTGTCTCCATTGGCTGTCTGGCCCATGATTAACTAATTTAGCTCTACAACAACAAATCCAAGTCTTATCTGACTAGATGAGGTTGGCTAAATGATACTTTGATGCCACTGGGCTTTTTCAAAATCCAATTTTTCAATAAAGACATTTAGAGTCTGGTCATGTTCAAGCTTTGAATTGCTGTTACAATGCGACCGCATTAGGTGATGCTGTCTTCTATCTAAATCCCTGGTGATTTAATGGTTCTCATAAAAAATTTGCTTTGATCCTTTTCTACCCCTTTTAATCAGACTACCTTCTTTCCACATGATCAGACCACTACAGGAGAATTTCTGTCATATTCTCCTTACTAGTTTTTACTCCAACTTTCTCCCAAGAGGACTCCTATTGTGAGTTCATTGAGATCTACTGCATGACGAGAGAATTGCAACGTCTCTTTTCTACTTATCTTTTTGCTTTTTTCTTCTCTCTCTGTGTCTTTTAAGTTAGAGCTTTGGAATATTTTCTGTCTTTAATCTGTTTGTAATCACTTGGCTTAGCAGGTAAAAGTACTGACATTGTTTCTGAAGAACTAAAAGATGATATGGAAATGAGTGCCAGTAATTGTGAACACAGCGCAGTGTTTTCCTCATTGCCAGTGGCAATCAAATGGCTCAGGGACAGAGTGCGACAAAATCGGTCAGTTCGTTTTCAGGTAACATAAATTACACTAGAGAATAGCAAATATCTCATATAACAAGATAAGAAATTTAATGATGAAATTATATCTAACATAATGTGCACTTGATTTGCATTATTGTAAGTTTTCTCACCATATAGCTCACATTTTTAACTAATTCTTGTTGTCCTTGAACGACTTGGTTGTATATTCTGAACATTTGGCTTACAATTTTCACTATTTTTTGTTCTGCTTGTAACACTTAATGATGAAAATGATTGCTCTTTGTCAATCTGAATTATATTGTATACAAAGCCTAGTATAAAAATCTGACTGCAAATTTGTCTGGCTGATACATCAGGTCCTTGTTACTGGTTCTTTACATCTTGTTGGTGACGTGTTGAAATTAGCCAAGAAGTGATTCGTTGGGCAAATTTGAAGTTTCCTCAAGATTGGCATCCATTCTAATTTCGAAACACATGAAATGCTAGTATTCACGACGTTATTCCTAGTGAGTTTTCTCTGGCAAAAGCACGGTCCATTGCAAAGCTAGTGTGCACTTTGGTTCTGAAAGTCCCAACAGAATGTCATGGACAACAGCTTTGGACATTTGATAAATCCAATCCATTGGTTCATCCTAAGGATG
The DNA here is from genome assembly GCA_032173675.1 of Gastrolobium villosum. Classification (NCBI taxonomy): domain Eukaryota; kingdom Viridiplantae; phylum Streptophyta; class Magnoliopsida; order Fabales; family Fabaceae; genus Gastrolobium; species Gastrolobium villosum. The sequence goes on along the minus strand of JAVKPL010002719.1, from coordinate 86,288 downwards.
GTCTCTTTCTTCAAAGAAAATGTGGATTCATTTTAACCGTATGGTAATTATTGTTGTTTAGAAAGCAGTGTTGACCCAGAAATATAGGTCTCACGTTTTCACCTTCTATATATATGTTTTTTAAGTAACATTTTCACAATATTCAAGGTTTTTGTAATATGTCCAAACCTATAAAGTGAAGAATAAGTTAGACTAATCAGTAGTAGTTTCTTTCTTTGTAAGTTGCCTCATTTTGGGAGGTAGTTTATAATATTTTAAAATTCCATGAATAGCATGAAGCAGCGGCTACGGATGATGGACGGTAAGATGACATAAACTGGAATAAATTGCAACACTCTTTTCAACATGCTAACTTCTGTAGTCCATTGTTACACATTATTTGATGAAGTATGCATAAATTCTAGATTGCTCAAAAAAATAAAAAATAAAAAATAGCCACACATTTTTTAAGACCTGAATTTCATGTGAATTTTATTAAACATAGAATAAGATAAGATAATTAGCGAAATTTACATAAAATTAATCCAATAAAACTGGGTGACAGGTAAGGAGAAGGTGCTACAATTTTCTTATAATTAGAGGTAACGAGAAGGTGCATAACTTCTGTATATTTGGTTTGTACATGAATACTTAGAAACTCTCAACCATTTTCTCATAACTGAGGATGACCGTGTTGGGTGTCAGGTAAGGAGAATGTGCTACCACAACTGAGCAACATAATAACACTACGTGCAAGTAACCCATTGTTGACTTGACTAACATCAATTTAAGTCACTTTTATAGAAGAAGAATAATTATATGAAATATTCTTACAACTTGTCTGGGTGGTGTAGTTGGTTATCACGCTAGTCTCACACACTAGAGGTCCCCGGTTCGAACCCGGGCTCAGACACTGATTTCAACGAATATTGTTACCATTTTTTAAATTTTGTCAAATGCATGGATTGGGTCCCAATGAGCCCAATCTATATCCAATTTGATATCTTAACCCACATGCTATGCACGTGGTCATCCGTTAAAAAGCTGAATCAAAAGATCCGGAGCCCATACACCTGGCCCCTTCTTGGAGCCCAATCACGTGAGCCTCGTTGGAAAGCGGAAATAATAATAATAATAATTTTCTTTTCTTTTCTTTTTTTTAAAAAAAAAAAACGAATTAAAAATTTGAAGGTGGGGTCCAATTCTGTGCATCAGAGAGCACGGTATTTTGTTGCAGTCTTCCTTCCCATGTACGAAAAAGCAACCGTTTATTTCTTCTGCTATCTAGGGCTCTATTCCAATTCTGACTCGGAAGTTTCCGATGGTTGTTTGAACTAACGAGGTTTTGTCGCGCGTTGCTTTCTCTGCATTGTATTGTATTCCATGGATGAATCTTACACCGGCCTTCCCACTAGCCACTTGCTCGGTTCAGTTCCTGTGAGCTTCTTTCGTTTTTCCTTTCTTTAATCGTTTATTTTTGCTGTTCATATGCCATTTTTGCTTTAATTTATTCCTTGCATGCTTGATCATCGGTGCAGAAAATTGATCTCGTACTTTTTTTTAATATAGGAATTAAGGTCATTGAAGAAAAAATAAAATAAAATAAAATTGTGTAACGAGAAGATGAACTTCAGTTTAGCTGATGTTAGTTAGTGTCATTTTGATGGCAATCTCAGTCCTCCACTTGGAGTAGGAACACTGCTATAAGTAACAGTGGTTCAGATAATTAGGAAAGTATTAAAGAAATTAGTAAATCATGTAATGATAAAATGGCAAGAGCAGCAAACTCATTTCTGTTATAAGTAGGAGAACTTGCACTTGGTGCATCCTTATTAACTCTGTTAAATATGCTTATGGGTATTCTACATTAAATTGATCTCGCTATCTTATGCCTTTATTATTCTCTATCTTTCCCATCCTTTTGATTTTATATTTAATGGTTCTTCTTATAATAAATACATAGTGAAAGTTATTTTGTTCGTGAACTTGTCTAATCTAAGTTACTGTTCTTTTTTTGTTAGTAACGAGTTCTTTTAAATATATTCTAATTTAATTCATTATTTTTGGTTCTGCGCTTATCCTGTTTGATGTTCAGGCTGTCATAGCTGAAGAAAATAATACCACGAAACATGAGGGTATGGAGTTGTTGATTTGAATTTTTGTTTCTTATATTGAGGCGTCTATTCTTTTCTACTTTTAAAGTTTCAGTTCCCCTTAAACATAATGCTTATGAACATACATGTAGTCCCTGGTGCAAATATGCAAATATTCCCTCCCAACAATGGAGGAGCCGGAGGACGAGGATATCAAACTCTTGGCAGTCCTACTGGTATGTTATTGAGTGACATTGAGATAGTTGTTTCTGTGTCTGCTCTTTTTTTCTTTTTTAATGATTTGACGATATATTTGCAGTCCATGGCTGTTTCCTGATGACAACCAGTATATACTTTATAATGAATTGATGACTGGTGCGGAGATCATTTTTACTTTGTTTAGTTTTAGCTATCTTAGAAATTACCAATATATGTGTTACATCATCTAAATTAGTTCTCATTTTCCTTTCATTGTCAACTATTTTGAAATTGTAGAAAAAGAAAATTATAATCCCAGGCCTGCCTTTACTCAGCTATTGACTGGGGGAGAGAGCTAGCATATTCTGTAGTTTATTTGATATGTGCATCTTGTAATCTTACATGTGTTTATTAGCTGTTTCATACTTCCATGTATGATGTTGAGAATTTCTTCTTTTTTTCTTTTTTCTTTCCAGGTTTGAAGCCAATTTGAACTGCTTGACTGTGGTTGTCTTAAAATTTTCAAACTATAAGTATTTTATTTCCATTTTCAACCTAACATTCTAATGAGATAAGTTATATTTTATTTTGACCTCTTTTGCCTTATGCTACTTAAAGAAAAAAACTTTCATGCTGTCTCTTAGTTAAATAAAATTTTATTTTCCCTGTACACTTGCATCGCAAGTGCTTCTTTTGGTTAAAAGGAATTATATTAGTTTGAGTTTTTGTTTAAAAATTGTTTTCTTATTTTTTTCAATATGACATAATTATCAATCAATTCCCTCTTGTTAAAACAAATTAACATTTACAAGTCTTTGACCTATTTTATACAATTTTATTATTTTTAATATGTACTTGCTTTCAATTAGTGAGGACCAATCGCCTAGAGACCAAGAAAATGCGCGTCTATATAGTATCTTACTGATCTCCATATATCGTAATTAACTTTTTTTTTACTTTGTTTTAATGATGTTCACTGACATTAGATATAGGAGTTTGAGGCTCTCATGCAACAGGAACACTTTCTCGTCTCCCGCAGACAGTAAACCATGGTGGGGCCCACCGTGTATTTTTGAAAAACAAAATAAAAAATTAAACAAAAAATTTCTCTGTGTCTATCGCATAAGAACACACTTCTCCTATGAAAGGAGAAGTGTTTTTCCCTAGATATAAGCATAAATCATTAATGACATTTACAGTCTGCTACTATTTGTATAAATCAATATAACACCATAACCAAACACCAAACAATATTAATTATGGCTTTATTCAACTTATAATTGTGAATCTTAAGTGTTATGATCTTGATTTTACTTTCATCTTTGACCAAGATTTACATCCCTGATTGGTTTAGTTTCATCAGACTTGAGAATAGCTGCCATTTGTATTTTCATTTTCATTTTCTGATATAATAATGTCATTAATTAATCTTTGGTTTGCTCATCCATGTAGAAACTTTTGAACAACAACCAACAAACAACTGGAGGGGATTCTTTAGTGTCTCATCTTACACACAGTATTTCGATGTAGATACAGATGTTGTCCTAACCAGATTGATAAGTTCCTTGAATCCAGTTGGTGGAGACTTTTTCAGCACAATAGATGCTAACCCTGATTTGTGCGTTCTGCGTTTTTTACTCTGGTTCTTCTATACTTTCAATTACCAAAATAGAGATACTCATTTGGATTACATATTTATATATGGTACTTGAGAATTTTTTAATTTTATTGACCTGTTACCATAAACATTTTTAGGCAAATGCCTGTCATTTTGCTTTCTGTTTCCTGTCTCTTCTTTTCCAGAGATATTTGGGAAGTTATGGGAGACATTTCTGAACTTATACCAGATTTTCAGCATCCTTCTCTCAAAAGCATGAATTGTGCTATTAATGAGTATCTAACACTAATAGTGCAATCTTTTTCTATTATTATAGATATGGGCTTATATGGATTGCAACAACATTGGTTTTTGTACTTGCCTCATTTGGAAATCTAGCTACGTTCCTTATGAAAAAACATGCAGATAACAGTACCTCTTGGAGCTTTGATGTCAGCTATTTGAATATGGCCGCATGCTCCATTTATGGCTATGCAATTGTTGTCCCAGTGGCATACTACTTCTTCCTTCAGTATATGGGTTCAAATGCTAGCCTTATAAGGTTTTGGTGTATGTGGGGCTATTCCCTCACCATTTTCATCATCTCCTCTGTAAGTTTTTTCTTTCTCCAATGTGGCAAATTGTGTAATTATATATACTAAAATATTTCACAAATCTATTTTTATGTTCTCGTACACGTATCCAATGTGGGGGATGTGGGCCTGAAGGGGAAAATTGGCACGGGCACTGCCACAACAAAGTGAGGCAATCCTCTATCGGAGGTCAAAGGACCTTTGGGCTCAAACTCACATCCCTCACGAGTACCATTTAGAACCAAGGCTCAGGTGGTAATAAGATTGCAAAGGATGGATCAAAGTCCATTCAATTTTTTCGTGTTTCTGTTCAGCATATTAATAATAATATCGTATTATCTGAGCCAAGATTGGATAACCATGACTTCTTTTCACATATATTTTGTGTAATCATAAAATATGATTTATTTTCGATGTCCAAACTGAATATTTATCAGTTGTGACAGGATATTTCAGCATTAGCTAGCTAATTATGTTTTAATTTTGTGTAGTCTTTCATGTTACTATCTAATTCATATTTCTTGGGATACTTTCAGTTTCTGTTGATAATTCCAGTTGAGATTCTTCGGTGGATTATAATAATCCTTACTGGTGTTGCCTCGGCTAGCTTTGTTGCCTTAAACCTGAGATCTTATATAGAAGGAAATGATCTTTCAGTGGCAATAATTGCCGCATTTTTCTTGCAAATTGGATTGGCGGTGTTCATCAAGGTTTGGTTCTTTGCGTAGCTAAATGCGTTGCAGTAGTGAAGAATAAGACCTAAACACATTCATTGTTAGCTCACTCCATTGGCTAACTTTGCTCAAGACGTGAGTGGAATTGTCATGCTGCAGAAGGGGTTTGTGGTTTTTGGATTTACTAGAATGGAATCGAGAAGAATTGCAGAGAGAGGAGTCCAATTTCTGTATGAGCTCGGTCTGAGTGTCCGTATCATTTTGGCCTATAGGCCTATAGCCTTGTGCAAGACCAATATTTTAGAAGGGGAAGAACAATCATTGACTGTAGTAATAATTAGTGTCTGTTCAAATGTTTGAGCTTCTTGCATATTTGTGTAAATATACTCAACAAAACCTTTTTTTTTTTTTAAGCGTGAAGTTGCTGTTTTGCGTGAAGTGAAGGCAACTTCCTGTACTATAGATGATATTGTAATATCCCTTACATGATGACCCGATTGCATGTTGTTATTTTTAAGTGCAGTTAGGGATTCTTTTAATAACGTGATAACTTCATTATATGATAATGTCAAAAAAATTACGATGGAAATGTATTGAAAATATTTAGTATTTTCAAGGGAAAATATTTTCTCATGTTGCATGAGAATTCGATTCTCATGTTTGACTTGCATGAGAATTCGATTCTCATGTTTGACCCTTTGATTTACGTGTAAAGTTTTTTTTTTTTTTTTTAATAAATGTGAGACCTACCACTAGTTGAGTCACAACATGAGAATTAAATTCTCATGCAACATGAGAAAATCAAACCCCTTTATTTAATCCTGATAATGTATATTTAATTATCACTGTGTTTAAAAAAATTAAGTATAATAAAATGATTTTCTTTTTTTGGATTTTTCTATTAGGTAAGGATATAAATTAAGTTAGGCGGTTTATTAACGCCTATAGGTTGCCTTGTTTTTTTTTTTTTTTTTTTGCTCGATTTGACCTGATCTGTTTTAAAAATAGTATGTATGATATGTGCTGGCTTGATTTATGCTTTTAATAATATAAATATAAATGATTAAAAATTTTAATATGTAAATTTAATTTTTTTAGAATTTATTAAATATAAGCTTAAATTATTTTTAAATATCAATATAAATTAAGCATAAACTTTTTTTTTGATAAACAAGCATAAAATTTATAATATATATTTAATGTAAGATTAAAAATTAAATTAAATTTTAATTACAAAATTTAAATTAATATAGGTATTATCAAAAAAATTGTTAAATTATTATTATTATTATTATTATTATTTGTGTGTGCGCGCGCACGCACGTACTAATGCATGCATCTATAAATTTTAAAATTTAGTTTTATAATAAAAAATTAATATAATTCAATTCAATTAATTATTTTAAAGCAAGATAGTTAAAAATGTTGGGGTGTGTTTTTAATTATGGAGAATATGACTCTTGTGTCGCAGAAAAAGAAATTTGTTTTCCTACACACTCAATCAAAAATGGGATCCAAGAAAAGACAAGGAAAAAAAAAAAAAAACAGGTGACAACGCATATGTGATGAATGTGCACGAAAATATTTTCCTCTTCTACAAAAACACAAACCCTTTAATTATAATGCTTTGATTTTTATAAAAGTTATTGTGTAATATGTTATTTTTAAATGGTTATACATCAGATCAAATCTTATATTTTTAAAAAGGAAAACGGTCAAATCTATAATTTAATTTATATTAATGTAATAAATCATGTGAAGTTTAAAATGTTTTATTATTTAAATTATTCCATTAATATGATTGGAGATTTTTCTGAGATAGTGTAAAAAGGATGAAAAATAAAATAAAAATAAAAAAAGTGACAGAGGGTAAATTGGTGAAGAGAAACACGGCAAGGTGTAATTGGGCGGGCTCCAACACTAACAGGCCACATTTGCTGTCTCGAATATTTATCCTTGCTGTCGCGCCTCCGCCACTCATTCTCAAGAACAAAGTCTACCACTATACTCTCTGTACTACTCTCATTTCATCTCATCTGAAAATGGAGGCCGTGGATCCTTCTCGAACATTCCTGAAAGATGTTAAGCGCGTTATCATCAAGGTGAGAGCCCCCATGACAAAGTCGTTAGTTAGTTATAGAATTAGTTAGAAAGTGGCATTGCCTGATGTTGTGTGTTCTTAAGATTAGGTTGGGACTGCTGTGGTCACGCGCCAGGAGGGAAGAGTGGCCGTTGGAAGATTAGGGACTCTGTGTGAGCAAATTAAGGAACTCAATTCCTTAGGATACGAGATTATTTTGGTCTCATCTGGTGCTGTTGGTATTGGCCGCCAAAGGCTACGATACAGGAAATTAATTCACAGCAGGTTCGTTCCTAGGTTGTTTGGTTTTGTTACTCACTCATTAATTTCCAAATTCAATTATATATTAAATTAAATTAATTATTTATTTATTTTCATGTACTGGTGCGGTGCAGTTTCGCTGAGCTACAAAAGCCACAAGTTGAACTTGATGGCAAGGCATGTGCTGCTGTTGGACAAAATAGTCTTATGGCTCTTTATGATTCTTTGTTCAGTCAGGTAGTAATTCGTTACTTTTACTATAATTTCTTTTTTTTTTCTTTTTTTAATGCCTTTTTTGTTTTCAGTTGTAACCTGATTTGAGTGCAGTTGACACTGATGTTTTTTTTTTCTTTCTTTTTATTGGTTTCAGCTCGATGTGACATCTGCTCAGCTTCTTGTAACGGACAATGATTTTAGAGATAAAGATTTCAGAAAGCAACTTTCTGAAACCGTGAAATCATTGTTAGCTCTAAAAGTTATTCCGGTTTTCAATGAGAATGATGCTGTCAGTACTAGGCAAGCTCCATATGAGGTTTCTTACTATTCTTGCCTGATTTGTTAACAAATGTGAACATAATCATGAAGCTTAACTTATTTAGTTAGATTAATGTATCTCTAGCTGTCAAGCATTCCTGGGGCATGCTCAAATTGTTCTATTGCTGGTTATGTAATGAGAATAAAAGTAAGAAATATACTTTTAGGTTAACTTTTTTTTTTTTTCAGTCTTTTGTTTGTTTGTTTGGAGGTCAATATTTTTCACTTGAATTTTATTTGAGCCTAGAACTAGAGTCTTTTCACCTTAAAAGTTCAGTTTGGAGTGTGCTTCCTGGAATGGTGACTTAATTATTTCTATTTCTAACTATTTAAGTACTTAGAGTTTCACCAACTCATATTTTTTGCAGGATTCTTCTGGTATATTTTGGGATAACGATAGTTTATCTGCTTTATTGGCCTTGGAGTTAAAAGCCGATCTTCTTGTTTTGTTGAGTGATGTAGAAGGTCTTTATACTGGCCCTCCAAATGACCCACAGTCGAAGCTTATTCAAACATATATTAAGGAAAAACATCAAAATGAAATTACTTTTGGCGACAAGTCTAGGGTGGGAAGAGGTGGAATGACCGCCAAAGTAAAAGCTGCTGTTAATGCAGCTGAAGCTGGCATACCTGTTGTTATTACCAGGTAATCTTTTACACTATATTACTGAGAAAGATTATTACAACTGAATGCTGCTGTTTTGTTTTTTGTTTTTTAAGAACATCATTGTTGTAGGCATATCACTTTACCCTCTTTAGGTTTTAATTAAATCATTATTCATCAGTGCCATTTTCAATTAGAAATAAGTTATTTAGGCCATGACATGTGAACAGACTATTTAACCAAACCACGAGCAATTACGGGAAAAAAAAAAAAAAAAAAAACTTTTGATTTAAATTGCTTGCAGTTACCTATTTATCTTATCTTTATCCTTTTGTTTTCTTTTCTGCATGTCTTTATGTCCTCCTAGTGTTTCGATTTAGCAAATTAAAATGAAAATGTGTATGCAGTGTGCACAAACACAAAATGAGAGAATCACTTATGAACCCCCCTCCCCCCCCCCCTTTCTTTTCTTTTTCATTTTTGTTGATTTATACCAAGACCAATATGAGATTTAGTGTGGACGTTGTTCATCTTTATAAGTTGGTTTTTCCTTGCTCTTGTCACATTTTTTTTTCTCTGCTTTCAGTGGTTTTGCAGCTGAAAATATCATTAAAGTTCTCCAAGGACAATGTATTGGAACCCTCTTCCATAAAGATTCACATGAGTGGGTCCCAGTAAAAGAGGTTGACGCACGCGAGATGGCTGTTGCAGCCAGGGAATGTTCCAGACGGCTTCAGGTATCTTTTCTATCTTTACGCTTACAAATGGATATTGCTGAGCTTTAGTGAACCGGTTCTAGTCAAACATTGTAATGTCCTAATTTTACGTCGCAGGCCTTATCTTCAGAAGAGAGGAAACAAATTTTACTAAAAATAGCTGATGCCCTGGAAGCAAATGAAAAAGTGATAATGACTGAAAATGAAGCTGATGTTGCTGCTTCACAAGAAGCAGGATATGAAAAATCCTTGGTGGCTAGGCTAGCTTTGAAACCTGCGAAGGCAAGACAATTTTCACTTGAAGAAGAAATTGTCTATAAATTTTAACAAATTGATGAGTTTCTGATCCTAAACTATGATAACCAACAGATTCGAAGCCTAGCAAACAACATCCGAACTATTGCAAATATGGAAGATCCAATTGGTCAAGTATTAAAACGAACTGAGGTAATGAAAAGTTGATCTGGAAATATATATTTTGGGTCATGCTAGTTTTAAAACACCAGGTACAGGGGCCAATGTCTAAGTAGGATCCTCTTCCCTTTGGCATAGTATTAACTGCAGATTCTAATTTTACATCTTACTAGTAGATAAGATGGACTTGTGTTATTTGCAGATTTGTTTGAGGCAATTGTCCAAACTCAGTTTGAACAAATTTTTGATGGACCCTTAAGATTGCACTGAATTTTTATGATAAATATTGATTTGTAATGTTTCTGACAGCTACCCTTTAATAGCTTTCAGATGGGCTAATTTTAGAAAAAACATCATCTCCTTTGGGAGTTCTCCTGATTGTTTTTGAGTCTCGCCCTGATGCACTAGTACAGGTAAATTAAACCCTTTTCATCTTCTCTCTCTCTTTCTTGTAGGACCAGGACAAAGTAGTTATAGAATCAGTTACAAAATAGTTATAGAATTATTTTGGTGTTTAGAGTTGTAAGAGCAGGGGCTTAGCTTAAATAGTACGAAGTAGGTAGAAGAGACAATCATTCTGAATTGTTAGGAATGGAAAACTGAGCATTAGCTCTGTTTTAAAAGAGGAAACCCTTTGTTGAAGGAGAACCTTGGAAGGAGAATTCTCTCCTTTTTCTGTTGAGATTAGATAAACCTTTGCAGATTTGTTCTCTTTTCTCTCTATTTCTCTGCTCTTTAGTGGGTTCATAACACTCCCATTACTTTTCCACTTTGTTTTCAGCATTTATATTCATTTGCTATCCTTGTTCACTTTGTTTTCAGCATTCAGAAGGAATTAGGGAAGATCTGTTTAGAGTTTACTAAATGAATATGTTTTCAAATGAGCTTGAAGAAACATGGGTATGAAAATTTAGCTGAGACTAATATGGTCCCTGCCGGTAAAAGTGGGAGTTTGAAAACACCCTTCCCTTCTCCCCTTGGGTGTGCATGCGAAAAAAGAAGGAATATTGTGTTCTATATACGTATGAGCTAACACATTGATCTTTTTATTATGTTATCTTAGTGTATAATTTAATTTAATTTTTCATTTTTCCTTTATGGCTACTAGCATTCCATTTGCTCCTTTATACTTCGTAAGTTACCAGATTTATATTTTTTGATGCTTCCTTGTAGTCAGTTATAATAATTTGTTGCTTGCATGCAATAGATATCATGCCCATCCACAATCTTGAAACCATAATCTCATTGACTATGCTAATTTTTCATATCTGTTGAATATCATTTTTCATAGACATTTGTAAAGAATCAATTCAATCCAAAAGCTTAAGGTGTTGGGTGAAGGCCTTTATAATAGTTTATATTATTTTCTGTTGGGTTCCATTTGCAAGGTATGGGACTTGGAGTCCCACATTGGTTGTATGGGCAACTAATGTGGGGTTTATAAGACCTTGGACACTCCCACGATTGGAGCACCACCCCAAAAGCTAGCTCAAAGGGTGGGAGTGTCCAAGGCCTTATAAATCCCACATTAGTTGCCCATACAACCAATGTAGGACCCCAAGTCCCATAGCTTGCAAATAGAACCCAACATTCTCTAACACTCCCCTCACGCAAGAGCCATTTGGACTTGAAACGTGAATATTGCATAGGCCCAATTTTTTGTTTATCTTGTGCTTATTTAATTCCACTACAAAGTGGGGGGGACAATGAGGATCAAACTGGTGACCTCGTGGTCACTAAAGCTCTGATAACATGTAAAGAACCAATAAAACCCAAAAATTTAAGTTGTTGGGTGAGGGCCTTTTTAACGATTTATATTATTCTCTAACTTGTTTCTTGCCACTGATGATGGTATTTCTTTGTATCAATGTATTGTGACATGGTGGTGTATACCATCTTGTTTCCATCCTTGAGGGGTATCATATTTTTGGACTTTATAATGTTTTTTCTTTTTTAAATTTTATGCATGTTTCCTTTTTAACCTATAAGAATAGTATCATAGGTTTCTAATTGATCAAATGAATATAAAGTTTCACTGTTAACCATTATTGATCTGTAGTAGATTAGTTTTCTGGTATTTGTGAACTTTTTGAGCTTAAAGCAGTTGGATTGTTTATCTCTGCATTATATACTGTTTATCTGCCTTCTAAGCCAGTGGCTTTGTACCATCTCAACAGATAGCTTCCCTGGCGATACGAAGTGGGAATGGGCTTCTCTTGAAAGGAGGCAAGGAAGCTAAGCGATCAAATGCAGTTTTGCACAAAGTTTGGTTTCAAATAAAAATAATTTGCGAACTATTTTCTGTTTATTTATTTTTTTTATTTTTTATTTTTTTCATTTGGTAGTTCCGTTAATAACTTTTTTTGGGGATGATTCCTTATCTCTGAGATGCAGGTAATTACTGAAGCCATACCAGATACTGTTGGTGGAAAACTTATTGGACTTGTGACCTCAAGAGCAGAAATCCCTGAGCTACTTAAGGTGAATTGATCAGTCTAGCTAAATTTCAGATTTATAAACTTACTCGCATTGAACATTGGCATCTCTAGCTAAACAAGGACTTCTATTTCTATTTGATTTTCAGCTGGATGATGTAATTGATCTGGTGATTCCAAGAGGCAGCAACAGTCTTGTTTCTCAAATCAAGAGTTCCACCAAAATTCCCGTTCTGGGTCATGCTGGTTGGACCATTATGCTTCTGTTCAAATATAATTTGCAAGCAGTGCTTGATATGGCAGGGTAATTCCTGTTAAAAGAATTTATTAGTGATTATCATAATAAGCCACATTATTGCTAATACAGATGGAATTTGCCACATCTATGTCGATAAGTCTGCCAATATGGGTATGGCAAGGAGGATTGTACTGGATGCAAAAATAGATTATCCAGCTGGCTGCAATGCTATGGTAAAGTATTTCTGGATGACTGCAAGATTGGTAACGCCAGCTATTTTCTTTGCTCATTAATAACTGCCATGGTTTTTTTTTTTTTTTTTTAAGGAAACGCTTCTTGTCCACAAGGATTTAATAGAGAAAGGTCATCTTAATGATATTATTGTTGACCTACGAACGGAAGGTATGATTTCTGGCAATCAGTTCCTCTTATTCTAGATTCTCTTTCAACAGTTGATTCTTCTGAATGCTTATTTAATTTCACTCCCCATTAGGTTTTGTAGCTCTAACTGGATAAAGGTTTTGTGTATCATTTAAACATTTAATTTTTGTGACCTGAACTACATAATTTTTTAGCTATAAGGAAGCCAATGGACTCTTTAAATAGGCCAATATCAGTTGTTTCTTCCAATGTTGGTGTTTTTGGCCATTCTCTATCATACTAGATAAATTTTGCTGTAGGTATAATTTCAATTTTTTATCATTTATGGAAATTTAAGCTCTCATTCTGATACTTGATTGGGAAATACCTACGCTCCTCAATATTTGGATTAGGAAATAAGAACTTGTATTATCAAATAAATTCATTTGTTAGTATTCTTTTTAATTTCTTGTGAGAAAAAAGTTCACGGGAATGTTTGTGGGTAAGTATGGGGTGGTTTTGCATGTCAAGCAAACACCTAGTGCCACTCGAGGAAGATTTTATTACATAGACTGGATGTAACTTGTAACACACGACAAACAAAATAAGAAAACCATCAATGAAGCATTGTATATTTTATCTTAAAATGAATAAAATAAGAAATATATTGTATCTTTTCTTGAATTCTCTTTAGGAAATTCTGGTGAGAAGAGAATCATTAATGAAGCTTGATATCCTGGATCATTTGTAGCATACTTAATGCTTACAGTTGCATCACAGTGCTAGTAAATCCCAGATCAAAGTCATTGTGGACAAATTCTGCTGTGAAAATTATGAAGAGAAGCACGTTTATATATCTATTGTTTAATGGTTTGGAGTTTATTGACGTACTATTTAACTTGTGAATATTTCTAAAATGAGCATTTCCTGTTGAGACTAAAACTTCTTGTTTCAAAAGGATATAAAAGGCAAAGGTAAACAATAAACCTCGGTGCACAAAGACTCCTACTTTGCAAGGTTAGGAGTAAGGATCAATTGTGTGTGGCAAAGAGGTTGTTTCTTATACTCAAACATGTGACATTCCGGTCGCAAAGGAGTAACTTCACTACTTACTCGAACATTTGCCCTCTATGTTTTATAAAGATATATTGAATTTTATTTTTTGATGAGATTTAAATGTCTGAGTAATGTTCAATTTGTTTATTTTTGTAATTCAGAAATATTCTAGCAATTTGAATGATCTTATAGATAATTAAAATAAAATAAAATGAAAGGCATCTCCAAGGTTTAGATTGCAGTCTGTCCTTGTGTTGACTTCAGTTTACATACATACTAGACTGGTGAGTTGTGTGATTGGCATCGTTTTAAAGATTTCTAATTATCTGGAAGTTAAATGAACTGTTATACTGAATGTCAAGGTGTTATCTTGTAAGGTTTTTGGAATGGCTAAATGATGTAAAATTTATGCAGGGGTTACATTATATGGAGGACCAAGGGCAAGTTCTTTGTTAAATATTCCACAGGCACGTTCATTTCATCATGAGTACAGTTCGTTGGCTTGCACTGTTGAAATTGTGGATGATGTGTATGCAGCTATTGATCATATAAATCTTTATGGAAGGCATGTCACTGTTTTCTTCTTGATAGGAAACATGAAAAATATTTTGCTTTCATTTGTCTTTCTTCCCTCTGCTCCATTTCAAATGACGTCTGTGGTAGCGCAGTGGGCTTAGATGGATAAGTGTAACATCTTCTCTTTCTTTTGTCGCAGTGCACATACTGATTCCATCATTGCAGAAGATCACGAAGTAGCTGCTATGTTTCTCCGCCAAGTAGACAGGTAATATTTTAAATATGATGTTTCTTATTTTGTTTCTTTAATGATAAAAAATAAGTACAGGGAAAAAATAACAGATATTTTCATCAATTCTCTACTTTGCAGCGTTTCATTATTTTGTGTAATTTAGTTGGCAGTCTTTGACAAAGTTAAATATTTATAAACACTAAACATTGTCCTTTAAACTATTAACTGCTTTCCTAGAAGATATCAGCACATTGTGCAATAGCTGCAGTTCTGTAAAAAAAAAAATTGTCTTGTATTGGCAGTGCTGCTGTTTTTCACAATGCAAGCACAAGATTCTGTGATGGGGCACGATTTGGTTTAGGCGCAGAGGTATAATATTGTTTGCATTTTCTAAACAATCTATTACATTAAGGTTGTTGCTTTAATTTGTAATTTCCTTTTGGCTGAATAGGTTGGAATAAGTACAAGCAGGATTCATGCTCGAGGTCCGGTAGGAGTTGACGGATTGTTAACAACAAGATGGTATGAGCTGATGGTCATTATAATACTTGAGAAACAGTACATATCTTTTAGTTTTCAATATGACTAACAATTCCATTCAGTCTCTTAGTTAATATGATGGACTTGAATGGCACTAATCACTATTACACGAGGACTGAAAGATTTATGTAAAATTGATCTATGAATAGCCAACATAAAAAAAGGTTTGTAAAGGACTATAACTAATATTTCAGCCCTTCATTTGTAAATATGATTGATGAAAGTTGTCAAACTATGATATTGGTTTTTTTTAATGAAATATATTTCATAAGATTACCCTACTGTCTACAATACAGTTCCAACCCATGTATGATTTACAATTTGAATTTCCTCCCAGCCATGATGATAATATAATGGCAAAGTCATTTTATATTTATCCACCAAGTTATATATGGTGTTACGTACGTGGTTTTCTTATTGTCTTTCTGTCTTTTGCGTGTGCAGGATTCTTAAAGGAAGTGGACAAGTAGTAGATGGTGATAAAGGGGTTGTCTACACTCACAGAGACCTTACAAACTAATTTGTGGGTATTGCTATTAGAACTAAACATCTCTTGTCATCAAGGAGGTGAGGCAGAGAAGGTGACTGCTCTGGTTGCTTAATTTCCTTTTGTACCCTTTTAGTTTGTCTGGAGAGTGCGGAATAGATTGTACAATTAAACAGAAGCGGGGTAGGTGTTATGTGATTCTTTTGCTTTTAACGGTGTTTCAAGACAATTTGTTTTCCTCCCCAAAAATAAGAAATTGATTTCCATTGTTCACGAACCTTTTTAGTAATGTTATTGATTACAGTACGCCTTGTGATAGGGTATGTTATTTAGTGCATTTGGTTTTGTAGTGTGCAATCGTTTTTCAGCTTAAAATCCGTAGCTTCATTTATTGTTAATTTGTCCTTTGCTTATGCTAAGAAAATGCAGAGAAGTTAGAAGTCTCTAAAGCAATAGAAGTCTTTTTTTTTTTTTTTGGGTTTTAACAACAATTGAATGTTTTTAATGTCAATTTTATGTTTATTTTTAAGACAAATGTTAATGTTGGGAAATTTTCCACTTAAATGAATAGATCAGCCCATAGTTCCGTGTTCGAATTACTAAAATTCTAGCCAGCAAATCCCATGACATTCTTAAATTAGCAAATTATTGTACTTTCGGATAATACCACAAAAGAGAAATTGCTAATTTTAGTTGAATTTCTGTTCCATACCATTTTGACTCAACTAATAGAAAACCCTTAATTCTAACAATAAAACGAACGCTTTAATGCCAACAATTGAAGGGCAAAAAAAGAATTTCAAGAACATGTATAATTGCAAAAATTAAATAAATAATTCTTGGTTACCAACTCAAGAATGCCATGTTTCTAGAAGACGAAAAACAGTAATTTACTCAAAATGAAAAGAAGAATAAAAAAGCGTACATCGAATTTGAAGGAAACAATTAAAAGCCAATGCGTTGCTTTCCAGCCAAACCTCAAGTTCAGCATATTAAGGCCATGTTTAAAGAAATGCGCACCGGGAGGGAGATAGATAAATAAAATTAACTAAACATTTTCGGACATGGTACACTTTTAATAGAAACTACTACTACTAAACCACAATGATAAGATATCTTATTATCCTTCCCTTCCAATGTATGTCATTAAAACATATAAGCAATGCAAGTATGGTCCGTGCATTCTTCAAACGATGGCTGTAAGCAGATGAAGAATGACTAATGGTTTATGCTCCAACGAAGTTCCTGAGTTTTTTCAACCACACCAAGTATTCTCTACTGTCCTTGTTGATCATGTACTCATGCAAGAAATTGGTTGTGCTAGGTTTGATTCCTCTAATTTCTAGATACCTGTGGAAAGATTTTTGCAGGCCCTCATCCAAATCCCTGTAAAAAACACATTGAACAAGTTCAATCAAACAAGGCCTTACAAAGAACATCAATTAAATTGTAAATGGAAAAAAGATCCATAAAGAAAGGAAGAAAAGGCATACTGGAAGTCTGGTCCCTCATAAGGAATTTGATCCTCAGCAAGGTCAGGATTCTTAACAGACAAGGTGTCAATAACAATCTCATCAGGGTAAGCCACACAACTGAACTCTAGAAAGGGTCCACCCTTCTTAGAAACACTCACTGAAAGTGGAATGCTTGACTGTGATGCTCTCTCACTTTCATTATCATCATCATTATCATTACCATCATCATTTTCTTCACCAGTTATCAGATCAGGCATGTGAACCTCAACCTTAATTTCTTCACCTTGGTATGTTCTTTCAAGTGTTATGGTCTGCTGTCCAGCACTATCAACTATTTTAAATGGAAAATTACTTGGAACCTCTTCAACCTGATAACAAATTACAGTTTTAACATTGCATGAGATGAATAAAAATAAATTTTATTGGGTCAACTAAAAAATTATGAATAAAAAAACAAACATCATCATCATCATCCATAATATGAGTTGGGTATTGAATCCATCATCATCATTTATGAGTGAAATGAGAAAGGAAACAACTTACAGCGCCATGATCGTCGGTCTCCTGGGCGCAATCGATTTCGGATTCTATGACTCGGAGGAGGTTCTCATCGGAGGTGGGCTTGTTGTTAGAAGAAGCAACAGAAGAAAAGTGAAACCTCGGAACCAATGGGTCCAGAGAGTGCTTGTGGTTGAGCTGGTTAATGGCGGTGAAATAACCCGGGTGGGTCTTCTTCATCCATCCACCCGCAACAGCAAGAGGCCTCGCAAAAGAACCCAACTTGCGAAGAAGAATCGAGTTGAACGCCATTTCCAGCACACACACAGAAGGGGAGAGAGAGAGAGAAGGGTTTTACTAAGGTTTTACGATGTACGATTGGGAAATTTTCCAAACCCTAAATTATGTAAAATGAAAAACCTAGGTATAGATTGTTACGGCCCATTATTGTTGTTGGGCCAGCCCAAAAAATTTAAAATGGGTAGAGTTCACAAAATGATACGTGTTACGAAGTAAGTGAAATACATTTGTGAATATATATATGGGTTTATGTTTTGTGATTTAACATGACACAACAAAATTTCCTACACACACAATATTTTGTGGGGCTCACACTTTTTAAAACAAAAATAAAAATTAAGGCACGCAAAACAAATATCTATAACATTACACAATCAATTTTCCTATAACATAACTCTTATAAAACCCTATATATATATATATATATATATATATATATATATATATATATATATATATATATAGGTTTTATTAATCTTATGTCACAGGATATAAGTTATCTCATGTCATAGAGACAAACTTATGGGCTCCACCACATGAAAAATTAACGGGAAAAGAAAAGAAAAATGTGGCACGGTTCTCGAAGGGTGTGTAGGAGGGAAAATTTATCTCATGTAGCATGAGAATAGTTTTTCCTTATATATCTAAGGGCTTAAATTTTTTGGGAATGTGAGCCATTGGATTCAAGTGAATCAATGGTCAAGATTGGGTGTAAGACTTCTAACTCTTACAACGGTGTAAGAATATTCTACCCCATATATATATATGTGTGTGTGTGAGAAAAATTATTGATAAATATTTTGTTTTTCTTTTAGGAAAAATATTTATCCTTTCAAATTATATAACTTATATCATTTCACTCTCACAAATAGGTGGGACCCACACTTTTATTTTTTCCCATTCTCTCCCGCCCGTTTGGATGAGCTTTTTCTTTCTTTCTTCAAAATCTGCTTTTTTTAAGAAAAAAACACTTCTCATTTTTAGTTTGTTTGGATGTCTTCTTTTAAAAAAAGCAGAAATCACAAAAAAGCCAAAAAATTACTTTTTTAAAAAGCTAAAAATTTTAACTTCTAAGAAAAGCAGAAGTCAAAAGCCAAATATTTTTTTCAAAAACTAAACATTTTTATAAAATTATAAATATCTTTAACTTTTATAAAAAGTATTTCTAAAATAAGGAAGAGATAAAAGTTACTTTTTTAAAAGCCCAAACAAATGAGTTTCTCTCTTTTAAAATGACATAACTTTACATCCTTTAAAATGACACACACTTTCTCTTTCTTTTATTATTTTAATGATCTTTATAATAGATAAATATATCCCGAAAATTATATCTTGTTAAATACATTAGATAACATATATCTTAATAGGGTAATCACATTTGTGGATCTCACTAGTCACTACAATAAAAGTTTACATGATCCTCAACAAACCTTTAAATTTATGAGAAAATGTTTACCAAAAAAAATAAATATATATATATATAGAAAAAAGATAATGTGTGTTATAGTTAGAGCCGGCAAAACAGGCTCGGATCGGCGGGTTAACCCGCCCAACCCGCTAAACAGAGCGGGACGGGCTGAGTTTTTCAACCCATCTCAAAAGCGGGAACTCATTTTTTGGCGGGTTGAAAGCGGGCATAGGCGGTTTGAGGCGGGTGAGTGTAAAATAGGCTCGGGCTGACGAGTCAACCTGTCCAACCCGCCAGACAGGACGGGGTGGATTGAGTTTTTCAGCCCACTTTCAAAAATGGGACGGGGCGGACTGACTCATTTTTTGGCGCGTTGATGGCGGGGTGGGGCGGGCCGCCCACTTTGCCACCTCTAATTATAGTTTCATTGAATTGTACAGTTGCTAAGTGTAACTATGTTGAAATCTTAAGTGGCGTTTGGTTGAAGAATTTTTTTTTTTTTGAATACTAGGGAAATGTAATTGATAGGGAAATGGTTGGAAAGTGAGTTAGGTAGGAAAGTTAAAAAAAAGTTGTTTGGTTAGGCTAAATATTGCCAGGCAAATTGATTAAATTTTGTGATAGGTATGTTTGGTTGAAGATAGAATATTGATGAGTAAATGATATCAATTTGCAAATTTACCCCCACTAATAATATCCTATTAATGTTTTCAAAAAAAAAATAATATCCTATTAATTTTGTCTTTGTTTCCACTCAGCAAGCATGACAAGATTTTCGTCGATATAGCAAGGAGAAGTAAGTACTTTCCTCAATAGCATTCTTCATTCATTTGAAACAGAGGAATGATGAAAGATAAAAGAGGGGGACACCCATAGCAACACAGTCATCTATTCTTATCTTTAAATTCTAAAATGTTATGTATGAACAATAATGAAATAACAGCTACTAGTCTTAGTTTCAGCTCCAAGGACAGTGATTCTTTCCAGTTCTGATCTCATCCATTATTTTCCCATCATGCATTTAAGTGTTTAAAAAACAAAAAACCATTCACTTCATACCCCTCTCACTTTCACATGCAACACCAATCAAGTTCAGAGCAAAAAACCTAAATTTTCATCACCAATCCATGCCTTTTGCCTCAACATTCAGAGAAACACAACCCCAAGTAAAAATCAGCCAACAATTAAGTTGCCAATTAAAAAAAAGAGAAGAAAGTAAACTACAAAAGTGAACGACATGAACCCATCCGTAGCTTTCAACTCAACGCGAGATGTTGTGCCAAGAAATTGCCGCTTTACGTTTGTTCCTATGCGCGCAGACATCACTATTCCTTCTCCAATTCCGAATTTGCAATGTTTCTTCCTTCTCACACGCGGCGCGAAGAACGGAGGGTATTTTCGGTTGAATTAATTTTACGTTTTGTAATATAGACTGCTTTCCACCAAAAATCACCTCCAATATCTCTTTCTCAACAGTGCCGATCGTTGCAAAATCTATCTACCAAACAGAGACAAAGTGGATGCCGAACTTTATTTGGATAGAAAAATTATAGGATATCCTCAACCAAACGCCCCGAAGTTTGGTTAATTAATGTCGTTGGCACTCACGCGACTTAAATCTCATCTGGATCGAGTTAATGTTAATTATATCTATCTTAATTAAGATTATAAAAGTGGTGAGAAATCTACCTTGAATGTTGAGCTACACAAACACAATGCATGATTAATGCATATTTGTGATACATAATTTTTAATATTTAGGTGTTGTTTGGTAGGTGGATTTATTTTAAAAGCCTAGATAAGTGATATTGGGATTGTGATATCCCCATGTTCGGTAGAAGAAATTTAAATTTTTGTCCCTGATTCCAATTTACCTGTGATTTTGATTTTAGTGCAAAATGTGCTCAGAAATGCCGTGTGAAAACACCACAAAATATGTGGTATTCCTATAATCTGATTTGTTGGGAAAAAGAAAAATAAATTTTGGGACTTTTGTACCCTTGCTTTTATAAGTGTCAGTATACCCGATGAACTTGCACAGTGTTGCTCTTGTTCAGAAGCAGGTCGCCATTTCTTCTTGAAACAGAAGAGCTGGTTACGGGATTCCAGATTTCGTTTGTCTTCCCCCGAGTTCAATCCTTTTCTTCGGTGAGAATATGTACATGTGGGTTGTGAAACCTTTGAGTATCACTGTCAGTGTTGGTTTAATGGTATGCACTTACCACAAACTTCTTTCCTTTTTTTTTAATGGATGTTGAGGCTGGTTTTGTCGCCAATTTCGAGTATCACTGTCTGTGTTGGTTTACTGGTGATGCAGGTACAACATGGAAGTCCTTACCTTACGTGATGGAACTTTGCAAATTCAAACTCTGCTATGCAAATTTCCATATTATTAACAAGCATATAATTTGTTATAAAAAAATATTATTAAGAAGAAACAGTTTTTCAAGACTCCAACCGAACCATCAAGACCTGTTTACAATTCCAAAAGAAACAATGATGCAGATAAGAGACAGTGAGGCTGATAAAAGTTAAAGATGAAAGACTTACAAACTGTAGGTTATTTTTGTAAATTTTACAGACATTCCCGATAATATTTTACTTTTAACCAAACATAGCATTCAGAAATTCAACCCAATATTCCCAGCAATATTTTGACCAACCAAACAACTTTTTGGTAACATTCCCGAAAAACCTATTTTCCTAGTATATTCCCAGAAATCAGGATTCCCAGATAAAAAAATATTTCTCCTGTACCAAACGCCCCCTTAGTATATTTATCTTTAAATCGTTTCGGGAACTTAAGGTGGTACTTAATTTGTTTTTTTTTTCTTTCTCAATTAATATACTTTTATTTATAATTATAAAAATACACACTAGTTTCATATTATTCTCTGCTTTTAAGATATTCTGAAGGAAATGGTGAAAATTTTGTTATTTTTACTCTCAGTTTTGTAAATTCTTTAAAGAAAAAATGTTTATTTTTTTAAATGACATAACTTATATTCTTTCACTCTCACAAAGAAATGAGACCCACACATTTATTTTTTTGTCAACTCTCTCTTCTCCTTTATCTATCTCTTTCTTCTCTTAAAATGACACAACTTTATCTCCTTTAAAATGACACACACTTTACTCATTTTTTAAAGCAGAAATAAAATAAAAGTGCAATAATTTTTCGTAATTATCAGTTAAAATACATCAACTTAAAAAAGACAAAAAAAAACTTTCATAAAAAAAAAAGACAAAAAAAAATAAAAAAATAATGTTGATTTAAAAGTTGGATTTTATTAATCTCATGTTAAAGGAGATAAGTTATCTCATGTCATAAAGATAAATTTATGAGTTCCACCATCTAAAAAATAAGAAAAAAAAAGGTGCCACAATTATTTGAGGGTGTGTATGAGAGAAAATTACCCCTATAACATAACATAGAAGTAGTTTTTCCTTTTTAAAGGCCCAAATCTAATAGATTTCCCGCTCTGTAAACCCTAACAACTCGTAGAAGAGAACCCGAAAGCGAATGGGGCGGAAGAGTCGAACGAGTTCGGATCCCACCAACGACAAGAAAAAACGACGCCGTGCTGGCGTCTCCGGCGTAGATGCCGGAGTTGAAGCGAAGGACTGCATAAGAATCTTTCTAGGTACGCTAAAAGAATGCAATAGTCATAACACGCAGCTCTTGATTTGGATTATATCTCTTGATTTGTGTTCCTTTACTTTCAAAATAGGATACTGACCTTATATTCTGCTGATTTTAACTTGATTCACTCTGTTTCTTGTCTTTCTTTTTGATTTTCTTTTTTGACTTGCGGGTTATCAAGTGAGAGTAGTGTTTTCAGCATTATAGGTAACCAGAACGATGCTAAATAAGTAGTATTTTATTTTTAGCTGCAGCATTTATGAAATAAAATAATATATATACATATTGCTGTTTAGGGTGAAGATTTTGATTAAACATGTGAAGAGATTGTTTCTTGCTTGTGCTTATGTCCAAGTTCATTAAATTGGCAATTGGCGTACTTAATTATGTAATGTCTGTGATTATTGTACAGTTTCAAGCATACAGGAATTCCATGATCCAGAGAGTTTTCTCATTGATCCTGTGGATTTGAATAGCTTTTTTGACGATGATGGAAAATTTTATGGTTATGAGGATTTGAAGGTCAGATTAATTTTTAAAAAAATTGGAAACTCGTTAATTCAAAGATAATCATATTTGAGTGTTTCATGGTGTACAATATCTTCCTTTTCTGCTTGTTTTCCACTTCTTTTGTAGATCACCATCTGGGTTAGCAGCATATCCTTTTATGCGTATGCTGAAATTACATTCCAGAGTTCATCTGATGTAAGTTCTGAATTCGTTTAGACTTTAGATTAATGTAAAAAAAAAATATTCACATTCCATTCCTTCTTTTATTTTACCAGATTGTTCAGAATTTTCTTTTGTTTTGCTGCATCCACTATGGCTTTGACTCTTTACTTAAATGTGTTATTTGATTGTTTAAGCGAGGCAAAGGGATCACAGATCTAAAAACTGCTCTTCAGGTATGCATCAACATCTACTGTGTGACCATTATTTTGACACCTTTTACCAATGACACTGTGACTTGGTTTGTTATTTTTTACAGACAATTTTGGCTGAGACTCTTGTTGAAAGCAAGGATGAATTCCTCCAAAAAAATTTGGTAGATGAGGATTTTGTTAGGTATTAAGTCTTTCTGACTCTTTTCATTCTAAAAAAAGCAACATACTCTCTGTGCACACTTTATTTGCATTTTTAATATATTACTTCAAATTTAATTTGTAAAATTGTAAAGACTGGATGCCAATTTTAATTGGTTTGCAGGACAACCATCTCAAATGGAGAGGTTTTGAAGCACAAAGCTTTCGAGGGGCACATTGATGATTCTAATCAGCATGCAGATTCAACTACTTCTGATGTTGAGGTTGTAATTTACATTTAGGCTCAATGTGTTGCACTATAGGTAAAAGTTAGGTTGCTTGAGTACAAATGCTCAGTTTAAATTTTTTTCAGAGAAATAATGAATTGTCTATATTGTGTCATATATTCTTGCTAGCCAGTGATCAAATGTACTTTATGCAAATGTGATTAACTTGTTTCAACAACCTTCTTTTGCATGAAAAGTCCAGCCAAGGGAAAATGTTCTTTTTTTTGTTATAAGTGTCTCTGCAACAAGTTTGTATTTTGTCTTCTTTTTCCTTTTTAACCCCATTCATGTATCTTGTGTCTGCATATGCATATTTTAGATAAATATTGTGAAATTGAATGCCATTCTAATATATCTCCTGTACTAGGTTGTTCGCTTGGTGGCAGGTAACATGGCTACTGGACAACTTTACAGTCATCTAATACCCCTTATTCTTCTTCTTGTTGATGGTAATTTCCACCCACTTTACTTCATATAACCGATTTTAAGCGATGTTTAGATTGCATGTAGCTGTTGCTCATTGCTTTTTTAACCACTCTTGTTTATCATATAGGTAGCAGCCCTATTGATGTTACTGATCCACATTGGGAGTTGTATGTCTTGATTCAGAAGAAAACTGATCCGCAGGGAGAGATCCAATGTAGGTTGATTGGTTTTTCTGCTGTTTATCGATTTTACCGCTATCCTGATGATTCTCGATTGCGACTAAGTCAGGTTTGTTATATATTGGACATTCAGTAATAGCTGCTATACTCTCAAAATCAGTTTTAACTTTTAACATGCTCTTCTAGAATTCGCTCAAGTGCTTCTTTTTATGACCTTTTGATGTGACCTATTGATGGCAGATACTGATATTGCCTCCTTACCAGCACAAGGGTTATGGTCGGTTCCTTCTAGAGGTGCTAAATGATGTTGCCATATCTGAAAATGTTTTTGACTTGACTGTAGAAGAGCCATTAGATCACTTCCAACATGTCCGCACTTGTGTTGACACACTTCGCCTGCTTCGTTTTGACCCAATCCAGCATTTAGTTACTATGGCTGTCTTATTTCTAAAGCAAGGAGAGTTATCAAAGAAAACACATTCTCCCCAGCTCATGCCACCTCCCAGTGCTATTGAGGAGGTAAGGAAAAGTCTGAAAATTAACAAGAAGCAGTTTCTCCAGTGTTGGGAGGTTTTGATCTACATTGGCCTTAATCCTGTTGACCAAAACATGGAGAACTTTTTTAGTTTTATTTCCGACCGTGTGAAGTATGACATCTTAGGGAAAGGTTCTGGGACTTCTGCGAAGCAACTTATTGAAGTACCAAGTGACGTTGATCAGGAGATGTCATTTGTCATGTTCAGATCAGAGGCTAATGAAGCTAGTACTGTGCAGCTGGGTGACAATCAGACAAACCAAGAAGAGCAGCTCCTAAAGGTAGCTCAGGAAAGGGTGAAAGAAATACAGTTGATTGCGGAGAAGGTAACCCTGCATCTTGGGAGCTCGGTTATGGCTGTTGATTAAATTTCGGCCTCCACAATATGGCATGAAAGGACAAGGTCGCCCATCTATGATCTTGTGTAAATGTTTTCCTGTTGACCCATTTAATTTTGTATTTCTGGACAATCACACAGATTGTTATCTTGATAGACAGACTCCTAGGAGGCACGATCACTACTGTATTTTGGTTCTTTCTACTAGGTTGTAATTGAAGTTTTCTTGTAATAGGCTGCGAAAGAACCATGTGACGTAGTCGTAGGTTGTGATGACAGATTTAACCACACCAAAAGTCGATTTGAGTGACATACGTGGATGTCGTCCACTTATTCATCTTGCTCGTACTTTTCTGCCATGCAATAGTTTGTTACGTCCAATAAATATGTGGGTTATGTTATGGACTCTGGTTTTGTAGTTCCCACTCTTTAATTGTTCTTCATTGGTACCGTAGAACTATAATCATGGTCAGGTTATGTCAGTGAGTTTGTGCTAATAGAAGCCAACCTGGAACGTACATGTGAATATCACTAGCTTCGTACCAATTGTAGTTAGGCATGATTGTTTTTAATTTATTTTAGGAGAAATAGGTACCTTTTTTTTTCTTCCCCGAAGTCTTCTTTTGGGAGCTTCTAATTATGTGCTGTTTTGTATACAAAATATGCTATAAATGACTGGATAAATCATTCATGGCAGTAAAATTAGCTATTCATTCAATACATAAACAAATCAACTGAACCCGGAGCAATCAACTTGAAAACTGGGTAAAAGTAAAACTACGCGTGATCATTCTGTCAGTGTATTTTCGTTCAAGGACCGGGCGTAGTTTATCTACGTCGAATTCGTGTGCTGAAATTTCTCGACATAAGTCGTAATTATAGTTTAGGTACACATTAGAGTGTATGTAGAAATTGCAGATGTGAATTTATTCAAAAATAAAAAATAAAAAAATTGCAGATTTCAAAACAATTTTTTTAAAAAAAAAAAAAAAAAAAAAAACAGTATAAGTTGAAGGGGTGGTACTTTGGGTCTACGGATCGTATCTGGGTTGAAATGAATACCCTCAATCTAGACATGACATCAATAATTATTAGCCTTAAAATCGTAGAAACCAATACAACTTGTGTACTATTAATACCTGTTAATTTTACTTTTCGCATGAAATTTAGTTAAATAACCTTAAATTAATAAATAAGTGATAAGTGAAGGTAAATATATATTTATATAACAAATTAATTATAATAGATCAATTGTGGATTGATATGAACAAAATATGACCATGAATGCTTTTAACACAAACACGGCACACGACCATTCACTATGAATACAAAAATTCCATTGTATTTGAATCCTATTAACATGACAGTTTTGTAATATAAAATATAAAATTATTAATATATTTTCATCTAATAACTTATGCTTTCAAGTTGAATTAATTATTTTATATTGAATCAAGATAAGTGGGACTGCGCAAGCCCAATTATCCGATGAATGTTAATAAATATGTATGGCCAGCACTATCTTATCTTCTTCAATGTCCTGACAATCCTTGTAGGAAGCTTTCATGGAAGTCATAGCTGTCATCAAATATCGGCAGATCCGGATTCGGTAATGCTCTTGGTTTTCTAATTTCCTGCTTTTGTTAAAGACTTCTCATATTATATAAAAAAAAGTTCTTCTCTTACACATATGTTATAAATATGTGGGTCTTACTAATTTTTTTTATCTTTCTTCTTTTTAATGGGCTCACATGTTTATTATATGAGTTTTATAAGAGTTATGTTGTAGAAAAAATGATTATGTTATGTTATAGAGATTCGTTTTGCGTGCCAGAGTTTTTTTTTTTGCTGCGGGCCCCACAAAATGTTGTGAGTGTAGGAAAATTTTTATGGTTATGTTAAATGATAGATGATAAATCCTTATTATATATGTAAGAGAAAATATTTTTTCTTATTTAACCTGAGAAGTCTTTAATCCTATATTATTTGTCCACAACTAAAAGCGTCACCAACTCACATCAATTAAATCATCAACCTTCATTTTATTTTTTTCCTTTTTTTCTTTCATTTTTTATTTTTTTCAATAAAGCAATGCCTCATATTCTTTTTTTGAAAGTCTTTGTGGAAAATGCTTGTGTAAGAGGAACATTTTCGTTTGTGGTGAGCTCCAAAGATTGCTGCACTGAGGAAATCCTGCCCCACCCCTTCTAATCTTTTTGAAAAACTTCTAATATAGACAAATATAAAGGCAAGGCCATTTAACCAAAAAGTTTCAGTTCTTGTCAAGTGATATAACTGCAGAAGCAAATAGACAAAAACATATGTGGCCATGCACTTGCAATACGTGTGTAAACGTACACTATCCAAATGGGAAATGTCGAAATGACTTTTGCACATCATTTTCTTTCAATTTTGAGGTACACTTTATTTGTTGGTTGCTTAAAAAGAAAGAGGAAAAATATATATTAAAAATATGTTTCTCTTGTTTTATTATTAAAAAAGAGGTGATGTATCCCCCCACCCCAAAAAAAAAAAAAAGATTATGTAAAACTTGTAAAGAAAAAATATAGATTAAAAATATATTTCTCTTGTTTTATTATTATTATTAAAAAAGAGGTGATGTATCCCCCCCCCCCCCAAAAAAAAAAAATTATCCGCCGATGAGGGTCCTATTTGTCGGGTTCAGCAGAAAGACAAATGAGGTAACTTGTAAACCGAGTGACTTGTAACGAATAGCGGAGGGATAAATATAATATAAACAAACTGAACATAGTCTAAATTGGGTGAACAAGGTAAATCTATGTGTCTATTCTCTCTCTTTTTCTTTTCATTTGCAATGATTGTCGATTTCTCGAAAAAAGAAGAAGAAGGTAATGTATGAATATTATTGTTGATACATTGAGAATTTGAGTTTTATAATAAAATAATCACTAGTTTTTAATAAATAAATAAAAAAGATATTTGTACAAACGAATCTATCACAAAACCCTCACAAGTACCATCCAAGCTCCTAGATAAAACTTGAAGCGTGCAAATGGTTAAGAGAAGTCTATCTAAAAACTTCTGACGAATTCATATTGGGGAAATATTTTTACTTTTTATATATACCTCGCTAACCATTATTTCCGACGATTTCTTTGTAGTGGTTGGAAAAATTTTGTCCTAAAGTACACACAACATTTCGTGTCAGGGCCCGCACACAAAAAAAATTTAAAAAAAGTTCAAATGTTGCGTTGCGTTGAGTTTTTAGTTCCAACTATTAGATTCGTTGGATTACGATTACTATTTTATTGAATTTAATATAAATATTTGGTATATCTTATGTTTCTTTGTAAAATTTATCAATATTATAAGTTTAGATTCATTTTTTGCTAAATTATTGAATATTAAATATAATATACATTTTTATATATATCAAAACGTGCTAACCATTATTTCGTGTCGATTTCTTTGTAGTGGATGGAAGTATCCAATTTTGTCATGCTACGGTCCCCCCTTCCCGAATAAATCATGGGTGCAACAGTTGCACGGGATGATTACACACAACGACAAAACCACGTTAAGACCAGCTAGGCCTAGGCACCGGATGATTTTCAAATTTTTTAAAATTTGACATAGATATAGGCTAAAATTTGGCATGTTACGCACTGACTACTCGGACTAACATCTTTTGTTGGCTTCGTCACTGATTACTGGTAAACATCCACACTCGTTAGGCCCCATTATATACAAGGATATTATTTCTGAAGTTATTGGACGATGAGTTAAGAATCGTAACGGGTAAGTAAAAGCATTAAATGTGATAAATGAATGAAAATCAACGACAAGAATGACTAGCTAGACGTCCATGAAAAATATTTTTGCCAATATATATATATATATATATATATATATATATATATATATATATATATAGATTTACATTTATGCGGCTGTTGTACATGTAACAATCAAATACTTGTCATATATATACTTAAAAGCATTAAATGTGAAAAATCATAACCATACAAAGGATGAAAACATTAAATGTGGGAAATCATAAATAATCATACACATGTTGTTGTACGTAAAGCAGCTGCAAAAATAATTATATATATAGTTATTGCAGATAAGTGATCTGCAGTAAGCTTAATACGATGTCATTTTGAGGCGGAAATCATGGTATTTTTATAATTTTAATTTATTTCAGAGTTATAATAGTCTTTATATTTATAATTTTTTAAGATTTCAATACCAAAACGACGTCATTTCGGAAAAATGCAGATAACTTATTTGCATTAACTGCAGAAATATTTTTCTTATATATATATATATATATATATATATATGGGTTTTATAAGAGTTATGTTGTAGGAAAAATGATTGTGTTATGTTATAGAGATTCGTTTTGCGTGCTGAAGTTTTTTTTTTTCTGCGGGCCCCACAAAATGTTGTGTGTGTAGGAAAATTTTTGTGATCATGTTAAATGATAGATGATAAACCCTATATATATTATATATATATATATATATATATATATATATATATATATATATATATATGGAAAAACATTTTCTTTCTCTAGCTGTTTGAGATAAGTTTATCCTCGGCCACCGTAAAACTACGTCGTTTTGATTATTTATTTCCTTATATTTATTTATTCATCTTTGAATGGTTATGATTCCCCTTTTCTCTCTCTTCCTTTATCACCGTTGATCCATCTTTGTACGGTTATGATTTAGTAGCCGGAGATAAGCAACTTGAGAAATGATAAGCCCATACATATAGGGGTAGGATTGTAAGAGTAACACTCAATCTTGACCATTGATTCACTTATATCCTAGGGCTCACATTACTAAAAAATCAGAGCCGTAGATATAAATGAGATCAACGGTCAAGATTATATAAATGAGATCAACGGTCAAGATTAAGAGTATAACTTACACTGGTGTAAAATGGACCTAATATATATATATATATATATATATATATATATATATATATATGATATATATCGTTTAACACCGGTGTCAAATTTGAAGTTTGACACCTCATCTGAGAGCCGTTAAATAAAAAAAATCAATGGTGTCACATGCTTACTTTTCAGAACCTGTCTGCTGACGTGGAGAGAGAGAAAAAAAAAGCAAGTGTTATAACTATCTGTTATAACTATATTCTCCCGGGAGAACATAATTAAAAATGATGGTCGTAGATAACTTTATCTAAAGTGGCTATAGAAATATTTTTCCATATATATATATATATATATATATATATATATATAGGGCATGATATTGTTACACCGGTGTAAGAGTTAAAGTCTTACACTCAATCTTGACCATTGATCCACTTGTATCTAAAGGCTCACATTCCCAATTGGAGCCCTTCAATATAAATTGAATCAACGGACAAGATTGAGAATGTAACTTACACCGGTATATATATATATATATATATATATATATATATATATATATATATTTCAACCCAACGAACCATTCATATTAGATTGCCTCAAAATGATGTAAATTGAAATACGTCTTGGCCTTTTCCCAGTGAGTTGAAATAGTTGGAAAAAAACAAGTAATTAATAATTTATTCCTATACATACCCTGAAAATGACACAAACTTTGCACAGCAGATCAAACTTACGACCTTTACAAAGATTCTGACCTTTGAACATTGTAATGACGTCACTCATTATAATCGAAAAACTGACTTGTACAGAGTGTAGGTTGAAAGAAAAGGATGGGATGAAGGAAAAGGGAAAACAGATGAAACGAACAAACAAGTTTCAGACTAAATAATTTACTACCATGTTGAACAACATTGACCTCACATGACTATCTCTGGCTTCAAAATACTTGACTTGATCTCCTTGTGGGGTAAAACCACACCACCATTGCTGTAAATTTCATCACATACATGGACATCTTCTCCAAGGATAGTCATATTCTCCACACGAGCCCATTGCCCAACAGTGGAATGCCACCCAATAATACTACTGGATATGCATGCATGCTTTTTAACCCGGACTCCTCGCATGACTGTGCAGCGCGACAGCCTAACACCTGGCTCAACAATGCAGCCAGGACCAATAGCGACATCAGGTCCAATGAGACAACCCTCACCAATTTTGGCAGTCTCATCCACAATGACATTCCCCACAATGTGAGGGCCACTGGCCAACTTAGAAGAAGAATTCTTCCTCAATGACTCCAGGTAAAGCCTCAGGCCAGTAATATAGTCCCTTGGTTGTCCAATGTCCATCCAGAATCCTGGCAGGACCATTGCATAAAGCTTTTTCTCTGCAGCAATCTTTGGAAACACCTCTTTCTCAATAGATGTGGGCCTCAGTTCAATTCGATCCAAAACAGAGGGGTTCAACAGGTAAATTCCAGCATTGATTTTGTTACCAACGAACAACTTCGGTTTCTCTACAAATTTCTCAACCAGTCCTGTCGTCTGCTCCGTAACAACCACACCATATTTTGAAGGCTCATCAACCTACACACGTAGGAATGGAATTTTTAGCAATGGAATTTTTTATTTTTTATTTTGTTGGGGGCGGGGGTGTGTGGGATGAGGTCAATTCTTTTACCTTTGTTACCATTATGGAAGCCTCTCCTCCATGGGATTTGTGGAATTCGATCATTTCTTTAAGCGGGTACTCACTGATAACATCACTGTTGAGAACAAAAAAGGGCTCTCCAGAGTCATCTATCAGCTTATCCCTGGCAAGAGCCAGGGGGCCTGCAGTTCCCAGTGGTTCAGTTTCTTGAGAACAAGTGATCTTGATGCCGAGCTTTGCTTCAAAATCCTTCAAGAAATTCAACATAACCTGCAGTAGTAGGAAGTATAACCAAGGTAAAGAAACCTTAGCCACTTAAAATCTCTTTAAGCATTGACTAAAACAATATTGTAAGGAGAGGCACGATCCTTACCTCTGGTTGGTAATTGATGGCTAGTACCACTTCAGAAACTCCAATGGCCTTAAGAGCCTCTATCTGAAAAACAAGCCAAATTAAAAGGCAAATCAGTATGATAGTCTATTATTCCATATTACGAGAAATAGACAATGATGTACATAAATAAATATTCATATTTCATGCGCACACATAAAATAGTTGCTTTTTCATATCATATATCTAGAATATACAAGAGATTTGTGAAATTTTCTAGGTAAAAAGGCTTAAAATAGCTTTACCTGATGCAGAATCATGGGCTTGTTGGCAAAATCAACAAGAGGCTTAGGGAAACTGAGTGTCAATGGCCTCAACCTTGTTCCAAACCCCCCAACCAAAATCAATGCCTTCATTGTGATACGCCCTTTGCTTTTTCCTGTAAATTTATAAATTAGAAGCAGATCAAGATAAACCATCAAAGAATCCGATCAGAAATATGAGCATATAGGTTCCATGGTGTCCTATAAATATGAGCATCTTTTCTTATGCAGCAGCTTGTTGAACCACCACCACACAAATTAAAAGGTTGAAGCAGAGGCACCCAAATCCATGAAAATGGAAGCGAAATTACTGAATAGGTACATCAATCCAATACAAAGCAAAAGAAAAACAACAGATACAGGGGCAGCAAGTCACTTCAGCAACAGATCACAGTAGCACACTAAATTTTTTAACAGAAATCGAAATTACAGCAAAATTCCAAGCATTGAAAAAAAAACAACCCTAACATTGTGATTAAATAATCGGAATACGGAAACAACATGCACTGATTGATTACAGCAGAGCATGCACGAATCGAACAGGAAAATATCTTAATCCAAGCGAAACGCCAATTACATTGTCGGAATCAAAATAACCTCAGCTCAAACAAACGATTACCTCGAACGGGATTTAGATCCGAGGGTCGTGTCGGAGAGAATCAAAATCCGAACTGAGTCGCGCTTAAACCCCAACCCGGACCGAGTCAACGCGGCGAGTTGGAATCTAGAACTAGAAGAAGGAAAGAGCCCCCAATCGTGCTGTGTTGGAATCACTGCGTCTGAACCATCTTCCCCTTTATTATATATAAGACCCATGCGCCAAGTATATTTCCAACGAAGCTGTCTTAACGAGATATACTTACCACCAAAAAAGGTTTAACACCTTTACGACTAATTTAATCATCGTTGATTTTCATCAATCTAACGATTATAATTTATTGAATTTATTACGTCACATTTATTAATTAATCTTTAAATTCCAATAAATTAGAACTGTTAGATTGACAGAAATCAACAGTGATTAGGTTGGTTATAAAGGTGGTAAACTTTTTTGGTGGTAAGTATATCCTCTCCCTTCTTATTTATATGTTCATTTATTTAATTTTGTTTGTCTATTTAAATTTAGGAAAAGTTCACTAATGCATATATGTGATTTGCTTCAGAATCATCTATGTATCGAATAAATCTTGGGTGTTACTGTTGTAACAAAGATTCAGTGCATCTCATCAATGAGAGTATTACATGTCAGTCAAAAATGCTCTTTTCTATGCCAAATTCTTTCTCTTTCCTCTGATGTGTAATGCTCACATTGATGGGATGCATTGAATCTTTGGTGCAACAGTTGCACCAAAGGTTTATTCTTATGTATCTATGTCCTTGTGATTTTTTTATCACATATACCCTTGTGGTTTTCAAAAATGTATATTTTTCATCACATATACCTATGTGATTTTTTATTTTTTACAAAGCACATAGGCATATGTGTTAAGAAAAAAATCACACGAACATAGATGATTCTGAAACAAACTTCAGGTGCATCGGTGAACTTTTCCCTCAAATTTATTATCAGCGGATTTCGAAATAAATATATTGGGTAAATTAAAAATGAAATTTTGTAAGAGCGTGGGGTTGGGGTTGGGGTTTGCTTTTGGGGAAAAACTCTTAGGTTACATGTGATAATTTTCTCTCCTAGACACCCTTCGATAATTGTGCCACATTTTCCTTTTCTTTTATTTTTATTTTTTAGATGATGAAGCTCATAAATTTATCTATATATCATTAGATAACTTATATTCTTTAAGATCATATTAATAGAACCCTTCCTTTTTTTTATGAGTGTCGGTGCAGCTTCCTTGTAGTTTCGGATTTTGGCCACTTCCTCTGTTTCTTCTGTTAACTTCTACGTTTTCCGTTTTTGTACCTTTTGCTTCCGTATTTTACACATGTTCTTCTACACACCCCACCAACATTTGAAACTTCTTCAACTCCCTGGTTGTACTTTTCACTGATTGGGGATAATAATCTTGGTTGTAATAATCTGCTTCAATTTATTTTTCCCTTTTATTTAATTTTCTTTTTAAATATTTAGATATATGTAGTATTTAATTTTCTGCGAGTTTTTTACCCTCTGTATTTATTATTCTAAATTTTTACTAAAAATGATGGGTCAAAAGTTGTAACAATGTGATGTATGTAGTATCTAATGTCCGTGTCAGTTTTTCACACTTTATATTTATTATTATTATTATTATTTACTAAAAACGGGTAAAAGGTTGTACAATGTGCTCCAAATTTTCTTTTCCCTTATATTTAATTTCATTTTTAAATATTTAGATGTGTGTTGTATTTAATTTCCCTATGAGTTTTTCACAGTTTGTATTTATTATTATTATTATTTGGAAAAAATATATGTCCTTTTAAAGAATATATAATTGTGTAATTTTAAAATAGAGAAAAATATAATCTAGTATTTTTTATTAAAAATTTAATTTTTTTTTTAAATTTACTCACTTTCATTCCCATGATTTGTTTTCTAAAATTGTAACAATGTGCTCCAAATTTTCTCTATGCTTTTTAATAAAATTGATAAGAATACGACCTTATTTCATTGTTGTGCCAACATAACTCTTAAATAGAAGAGGAATAAAATAGGAAAGATTTATAATTTAAATTTTGAATTTATGCTGACAACAAATTCTAATCCTATAATTATACTAATAATTAATTATATTCAATGGAGAATATTAATATGATAATTATGTTGATGACTAATTATAATCCTATGCTGACAAAACTGACGGTTAATTGTAATCTATACATTAAATCCAAACTATTTCCAAAAGAGCGTTTGTTCCTCTAATACTCTTCCTCAAGTTGGAGGATACGGATTCAAAATGTCCAACTTGGATAAAACACTTTGACATGAATTGTGGCCTAGTGCTTTAGTAAAATGTCAGCAGGTTGTTGGTGCGAACGTGAGCAGTAACTATATCTCGCGCCACTATGTGGTCTCTGATGAAATGACAATCAATTTTAATCTGTTTCGTGCAAAGATTGGATTAACTACTACACAGAAAGCAATCTGGTTGTCAGATTAAAGTTTAACTGGCTAGGAATGATCAAATCCCAAGGAACATAGAAATGATTTGAGCCAAAGAACTCCAGAAATAGCAGCAACCAAAGCCCTATATTCCGCTTCAGTTGAAGAACGAGAGACCATGACTTGTTTCTTTGTTTATTAAGAGATAGAAGACAAATAGGAGTCACAAAATATCCCGTAAGAGAGCAGCGCGTCACTGAATAACTAACCCAATTGGAATCACAATAAACATAAAATTGGAGATCACAATTAGAACGAAGAAACAAACCCTGCCTGGGATTAAGTTTTATATAATGCAACAAGCATTGAACAACAAGTGTTCCTCCTTTGGCTCAAGCAAAAATTAAGACAAAATATGCACCGCATAAGTAATATTAGGGGGTTAAATATACAAGTTTACCAATAATATGATGATACCGAGCAGGATCTGAAAAAAAAAATTCCCAGTAGCCAAGGCAAGATAGTGATTTTGTTCTATAGGCAACTCGGATAGCTCAGAGCCTCACATCCATGTATCAGACAAAATTTCTAAAGCATACTTGCGCTCGCTTAAAACAAGACCTGATGGATTACGAGTTGTATCAACACCAATCAAAAATGATAGTAGGCTTAATTTGTAAAATTCTTTTATTTTAATCCAAAAAGGAAATAATTTACCATATCAAAATAAAAAATAATTATTATTATCTATTTAAAATACCAAAACTACTCACCATTAAATGATGATATTAGAACTAAAAAATCTGATTATAAAATTTCAATCTCATCTTATTTGAGCAATTTAATTAGACGCGTGTGGGTAAATTCTGCTGCATAATTAATTAACCCTTGTGATTTCGGATTTTTTGTGGGAACATTTATAGCCTCCAACCTTCACATGGCGTAGATAAGCTGTCATCTATTATTAAAATCCTTCGGTTACAGAGCCCTCGACTCACTCCAATTCACGTGTCAACGGTTTTCATTCCAATTATAATTACTTCATTTGAGTGAGTTGGGTATGCCAGCAATGAATTCAGTGCTTACTGAAAAAGACAACCCAATTGCTTGATGTTATGTAGCTCCTACGTTATGAATTAATCAATAGCACATAAATATTGCATATCATGTGTTTAGAAAATGATTGGGTGTTATAGATCACGTATATACAATCTTATATTCCTTTTATATATTGTTGAATTTGAATGTGATGACATAAAAAACCATATAATGTAATCGAAACATTATGAACGCTTACTTTCATGATTATTTTTCTTAATTATAAATATATATATAAAAAAGATTTTGAATCTTTGACCGGCACTGTGCAACAAAAGCCATTATGATATTAGCTACTTCACCTACTTGATTTTGATTAAGAGGCCAGCTACTGTAAGAAAATGAGCATGAATGCAAGGTTATATCCTAATGCTGAGAATATACCATAAAAAGTTCTATCAGCGTTGACTGGAAGGTGGAGCATTAGTATTCATGCCAATTAATTTGGGGATCGAAATTTTTATGGCATTTACAAATTGATTTTTTTTTTTTTTTTGGCATTTACAAATTGATAATGCCACATATATATGTCTATGTGTGTTTGTTCTTAGTTGCCGATCAATTGGAAATCGGAACCGCAATTTTGTTTCAAGTTTACATCATATCACTTTCGAATGGCAGTATGATAAGGAAAGTCCAATTAATTGTCTAAGACAGCCTTATTGAAGCCATTGAATGTGAAATTGTTAAATCACCAGAAATATAGGTCCGAGAGCATATTCTCTGACTCTGAGAATTTAATTGATTGTTTAAAACTCACCAATACATAAGATTGTATGCTATTAATGGAAAACATGTGATAACTTAAAAGAGGATAACGAAATTTATAGCAAAAGGATCTACAATATATATATATATATATATATATATATATATATATTAAAAACATTTCTATATATATATGCAGCTTGAGATAAGTTTATCTACGGCTAGCCCCAAAACTACGTCGTTTTAATTAATGAAGGGTGTTTATGTAATTCTAGGTAAATTAATGAAGGGTTTTATTGTAATTTTATTTATTTTTATATCATATACATTTTACTGAAACATCATTCATTAATTCACCTAAAATTACATAAATACCCTTTATTAATCAAAACGACGTGGTTTTGGGACTAGCTAGAGATAAACTTATCTCAAGCTGCTTGAGAAATGTTTACCCCTATATATATATATATATATATATATATATATATTGCAAAGGGATGTGAAGTCAACATAAACCGTTGACCTAGCTAATCCTTAGAGCATGTGACGTCCCTCATTGATAGTTTTGATATATGGGAAATGCTATGTTTGCACTTTGAGCAAACCGTTTTAAATGATTTTTGTGCATAAGCGATCTGCAAAAGGCTATGATCAGTGCAATCCACGATATTAGAGATTTGTGCTTAACATGCATGTAGACTAAAAAAAGAAAGGGCGTGATGATACTAAACATATGCATAAGCAAGTAGGGATAACAATTACCAAGGTATCAAATGTTTAGAAGTCCAAATATAACAAGAAGCAAGTCAAATAGGCAAACACCATGCCCTAAAATTTGATGTTAATTAAAAGGAATATGTTATTCTATCTGAATTTTTTTTTGTCTACCACCCTTCAACACCGTTAGGTCAGAATCTCAATAGGAGAGAAATGAAAAATATAGTTGAGATTCTAATCTAACAGTGTTGAAGAGTGATAGACAAAGATAGGCAGAAAAAATGGACAATCGAAAACACCCTTTAACACATATGCTAAGTTCAATTGTCCCAATCAAAAACACCATCATGCCTCTCTTTTTTTTTGGAGATACATCAAACACCATCATGCCTTGTTCTTCGCATAAAATTATGAAATGGGCAACGTTTGATAAATTAAAGAGAAACGATAAATAGCATGAAAAAGTTATTATTATTATTTTTTGATACATTGAAAAAATTATTTTTAACAATAGTTGAATTATGATCTTTTTGTTTTTTTTTCCTTTTTAAGTTTTTTTTTTTTAAATGCCTTTTTAAGTTTTTGTTGCACTCAAATGGATTACTCTAAAATCGGCCACTCTGATATCATAATTTCACTCTCCCGCAGTCCTGCAGTTTGTATTTGGAAGGATCAAATACTCATTTTTTTTTGTATTTTGCTTAAGATCATTTTTCTAACTGTAAATAAAATAATTCTAACGATTGAGATCGTCTTTCTAAAACTTGTAGACGATCTCAACTCTTGATATGCTGCTCAGATTAATTGTAATCGGTTTTGGTCTCATTAATTAAAAATATTATTAAATATAAGATAGTAAAATAATTAAAAATGGTTTTATATTTAACTGGATTAAAAATAAAAGATCTGAAGTAAAAAATACATATATTTAATATTATTATCTTTTGTGGGCCATCATAAGCCAACTTGCTGGAATAGCTCAGTTGGCTAGAGCGTGTGGCTGTTAACCACAAGGTCGGAGGTTCAAGCCCTCCTTCTAGCGATTCTTTTATAATTTTTATTTGGACTTCAGAATTTACCCAAAGACCACATAATGTCCTCCTCTATTGAACATTTGAACTATGATGATGAAACATTTAATTTTGTCGTATATTATCTTCTCGTCATTTACTTTGTTATTTACCAAATTAGAAAATATATGGTACTGACTGATACCGCACATGTGTGTGTGCGTGTCCTTATTATAATTTTGAAATTTGTTAAATTTTATATTAACTGGCCAAAACATTCCAAACAAGTAGTGGAAGCAGCCCAAAGAAATTAATTAATGTCCATATTCATCAAAAGAAAGACCCACAAGTAGTAGAAGCAGCTCATTGTTTGTCATTTGCAGGAAGGGTCTGTAATTTCGGCCATCCCAATGTGTGCGTGAAAGGCTTCTGGAATATCGAGTATATTAGCAGCTATGTAATAAGTTGATGAGGAGACATTAGCTCATATTACAGCAATTATTTCACCCAGTAGTAACGATGGAGAGAGAGGGTATGATGACAATTGTTTTCATTCTTGAACTGAATAATGGTGCATTGAGAACAGTTGTTAATAAATATATAAGATAATGGTGATATTAATCAAAGGAATACCGACTGACCTGAAGAAAAAAAAAACATGTTTCAGGCATATGTACGGATACATGACTTACAATTTATTTACCTATCAAAAGAACTGCTAACTAACAAAATTAGTTTGGTACTACTGCTGTATCAAAATTCAGTACATTTCATCAATGAGAACACTACACAGTGGAGAGAAAAAATATGACAAAAATAAAATAAAATTAACTGACATGTAATATTTTTGTTGGTGGGATGCACTGAATCTTTGGTACAACAGTATTACCAAAGATTTATTCACCAACCACAAGCAATACTTTTAGGGACACAACCTTCAATGGTGACTTCAGAAGGAATGTTACGGTCAATCACATCCCCAAGGCCCAACTGCCACACCCAGAAATCACGACTTAGAACAGTATGATTCCACAAGAAGAATGCTACTAATACACAACACTTCTTTACACATCACTTAAAATACACACAGGGTCAGAAAGGAATTCTAATAATGTTCATTGTTTAAAACGAGAAATAAAAAGGAAAGGAGATACATATATGAAAACAGCAGTGTGATATAAGCACCTGTCCATATTTGTTCCATCCCCAACAGAAAACTTTTCCACCCTCTTGAAGTACAGAAACAAAAGAAAGAGAACTAATGAGAATCTAATAATTAATAATAGACATGTGAATTTCCATGTGTTTTATATTGCCAATAAAATAAAAATTACACATCAATGAGCAAAGCATTTGACGTCCCATGTGATTACTGCGAAAGTAAAAACAGTTATTTACTATATGAATTTGAAGTTCAGCAAGCAATCTTATTCAGTTACACTATGATAGAAAGTTTTGTATCAGGTGCGCTTAGGCTACAACAGAGACTCTATTTAACCACTAACCTACTCAAAAGATTGTTCAGTTTGACTAGCACCATTGTCATTGGGGACTACATAAAATTAAAGAATATTTTCACCTCAAAACCACTCACATTTTAGCCAAAATAAATATATAAAATATTATTTTTTTCCCCCAATTTTCTGTCCAGTTGTCTTGGCAACAGATTATTCAACTAAACTTGAAGAAAAAGACATTAATTAAAAATTTTAAAACATGAAATGGGAAAATTGTATGTGCTCACTGTTCAGGACTTGATCTACAGCACCTTCTAGATTCCGTTGATAGAAAAGGGGTGGACTTCAGAGACAATGAGACATCAAACAGGTATTTCAATTTTATTGTGTTTAGAGATGTGTAAAACTGACTTCAATAGTGGAAGCCTAGCTCTGTCTAGGCAGCTACGAAAATGAAATAAGCAGGTTTGTATAGTATGGTATACCTGTTATTAAAGCAGTGTGACGAGCACCACAAGATATGTTCTTTGCATGCATATTTTCCAAGCTCGGAAAATCAACCTGTCTTGGTAGAGTCTGCTTCAAAATTGAAGTTAACACTTAAAAAACTAATATTGCATGTTGCCTCAACTATTAGAATTATGAATCGACATGCTTAACGGGGCTTTGGATGACAGCAATTATGATGTACGATACAACCACAGCTCACTAGTAATTGATATAATCTCTATCATTATGTTTTGTTTTAATGACAAGATCATATATAACTTCATTTGTTAATTGACCTATTTGGTACCAATAGGAGTGAAAATGGGTTGGTTAGGGTCGACTCTTGTACTGAAAAGTCCAAGTTTATGACAAAATTTTTTATTTAACTTGGCTCTATAATATAGTATAAGTCTAACTATTAACTCATTATAAAAAAGATAAATGGCCTGTCCATTAGCCTGATTTTTAACTTCTAAGCAAAATATGAATTAACTTCACAAAAAACTCGAATTATGTTGTTAAAACAAAAATCACAATTTCAATATCAAAACAGAACCATAATTCACAACAATAGCTTATCACAAATTGCATTCTAGTCACTCTCAAAAGTAAAATGCCCAAATTAAATAACATATATTTCTTTAGATTCAACAAACCAATCCATATTATGTAAATTAAAATAACTACATGAATCCAACAAATACATCATGATGCTTGCAGTAGCCAAAAACTTCTCATCATGCTCTCACCCGTGCAAATACAATTCCATCGTTACATAAGTTGGCAAACACTTTGTAAATTTAAAAAAAAAAAAAAAACAATATTAAAAAATAGAAAAAAAAATTAAGATTAAGAAACAAAAAACCTTGGGGAGTGTTATACTTACTACCTTATTTCTTACTACCAAATCATCTTAATCGTTGATTTCCGTCAATCTAATTGAAAATTAATAATTAATTAATAAATGTGACCCAATAAATTATAACCGTTATATTAGCGAAAATCAAAGGGTAAGATTTGGTAGTAAAAGATAGTAAGAAAAAAAAGTATAACCTCTGCCAAGAATCTTTTAATATATTTATATACACAATCTAAAATGTTGAGATGTTGGTTCCTCCTACATAAGAAATAAAGTCAGATTTCTATTAAATTTTAATTGAAAATAATTAAATTATAAAATAATTTCAATTGATTAAATTTATATCTTTCGTTTTTTCTTCAAGCCATAATTCTTTTATTTTATTTTATTTAAAATAAATAGTATAATATAGACCAACCTGTACTTAGGCCTCGTGAAAGTGGGCCTACAGACTATTTATTAAACATTCTTTTTTCAAGGTCCGAGCCTGTCCTATTTTACGAAATATACTAAGTCAGGTTTGACCCGACGTAGGCCGCCCCAGCCCAGTTTCACCCTAAGTGCCATTTAGGAATGTGTATGGGTCGAACCGAACCGAATTTTTTGAAAAACCGATCCGAATTGGTTTAAATGGTTCGGTTCAAAAGTGGTTCGGTTCGGTCCCAAAGTGGTTCGGTTCGAAAGTGGTTCGGTTTGGTTCGGTTCAGAAGTGGTTCGGAACCGGTTCGGGTCGACCCTCTTTTGAAAAGAAAAAAAATAAAAATTTAAAGAATAAAGTTATAAAAATTAATTTGGTTTAGTTTGAAAATGGTTCGGTTCGGTTCGGAAATGGTTCGGTTCTTAAACCTGTTCTAAAAACCGGTTCGGTTCATGAACCGGTTCTTTAAAAACCGGTTATTTTATGGAGGGGTTTGGTTCGGTTCATGGTCGACCCAATTTTTTGGTTATTTTGCACACCCCTAGTGCCATTACACCCTTTTATTTGTTTTTTTTTTAATATTTGTTTAGATGAGATTTTAAAAATGAATAGTAATGAGTAGTATTTAAAATTAGCTATGATTATAAATTAAGAAGTATATATAATTTGCGAAAAATGTGTATCATTTTAAAGAATGTAAAGTTGTGTCATTTTAAGTGAGAGAAATAGATAGATAAAGGAGGAGAGCGAGTGGACAAAAAAATTTAAAAGTGTGGGTCGCATTTCCTTGTGAGAACGAAATGACACAAGTTGTATCATTTAAAAGGACAAACACTTTTCCCACATAAATTTTGGGTTTTATAATTCTCATTCAACATGAGAATTACAATTTTCCTATACACCCTTCGATTTTCGTGCGACATGGGTCCTACATACAATTTTTTTTAACACATGGGTCCCACATGCTTTTTATCTCTACAACATGAGATTTCAATTCTCATTTAACATGAGAATTATAAAACCCATAATTTTTATATAACAATAAAATAAAAATTTTGTAACTAAAATAAAATCATTCGTTCTCTCTAACAAAAGTAATAGACTGTATAAACAATGAATAAGCAATGAAATATCACATATAAACATAATTTATAAATAAACTATATTCTTAAGCTAGTATTATTCCCAACAAGTTTTAGAGGAGAACTTATTTATAACAAAACAAACTGTTTTATATTAGTCTAAAGACACAGAAAAATTATGGCTATCCATCGCCATATTTATGTTGCAAATATAGGGGAAATTGGGAACCAGTTACAATGTCACTTTTTCATGCCAGTTTAAATCTACCAAGTACTAATTAAGGAAACAAATTTACAAATGCAATTTAAAAATTATAACGTTAATGAAATATTTTGAATGTTCATGTTCATTTTTTTTAAAAGGTCATTGTCAAGAGAGATATTATAATATTATTGGACAAGATTTGAAAGATAGGCAAGACACACCTAGAATATTACCTCATCATAATTGCAGCTTTGCTTTATTCGTGAAAGTTTTCCTAGTTGAGAAACGTTTTGATTTGCACTTCTAGCCTTGTCACTTTCCAAAATCAGTTGTGCTCTCAAATATCTTTCAATCATCTATTTCACAAGTGACTAGTGAATAGTGACCTCTTCATACAAATTATTTCCAACTTTTGGCCTATTCTTTCTACTGCTTCTAATACAAACTCTGTTTACTGAACCAAATTATCTCACTACCAGAGTATATTTAACATGGAAATGTGTTCCAATAACGTAAAATAAAAATAGAAAATCCAAAAATTCTTCTATCATTACCTACCTCCCCCCACAAAAAATAAAAAATAAAAAATCTTATATAGTATGAAAGTGCAATATATCTTTTTCAAAAAAAAAAAAGGTACTATATATTACTGCTATACACAGTACGGTATAGTTATATCATTATATTAA
The DNA here is from genome assembly GCA_032173675.1 of Gastrolobium villosum. Taxonomy (NCBI): domain Eukaryota; kingdom Viridiplantae; phylum Streptophyta; class Magnoliopsida; order Fabales; family Fabaceae; genus Gastrolobium; species Gastrolobium villosum. The sequence goes on along the minus strand of JAVKPL010002719.1, from coordinate 41,595 downwards.
AAATTAAAGGCCATTAATTTCCTAGTACATGAATATTATATTAGAGGACAAAATTATATTTATAAATTTTTTATTTACAAACTATATTATATCTGACCAGTCATTCCATTCTTAATTAAAGTCTGACCAATCATACTTAATATAGTTTGTAAGAAAAAAAGTTTGTAAATATAATTTTTTCCCCATATTAGAAGCTCCATAACTGCTAAAGGCTCATTGTCAAATAATAATTTGTTTCAATGTCAAAATATCAGAGAAAAAAATTGTGGGGTAACCGAAAGCAGCTGTAGGGGCCAGCATTGCACTGATAGCTTTCCCTTCTTTCAAACTTCTTTTAACTAACAACTTCATTTTTGTGGCACAATTCCAAAATTTTAACATTTGGGCCTTAAGCAAGCTACATTTGCTACAAAATTGGGCCCTCCAGAGACGCGTCGTAATTGTGAAAGGGCCAGCCATGATCACGTGTCTTGAAAAGCCTCACATTAATAATAGTACGGGCCGGGTCCTCCGATTTGGAAAACGGAGCATTCAGTTAGGAACTTAGGAATGGCTTGCTAATAATTGTCTGTGGTCGGACCCATTATAACGCGCGATGTGTAACTATTTCAGCGTCGTTTATCAAGAATAGAAGCATGGTTTATATTGAAGTATCAGGGGCCCATTCAGTTGGAACCGTTGGATGTTTCCGTCATCAATCATTGGATGGGAGGGGTCAGTATCTTTGATAAGAGATCGGTGGCGAGGAACAAATGGTTGGGTGTAGTGACTGTGCATGATATCAAATGGGTTATGCATTTGGGCCCTGAGCTCATTCATAATGTAGCCGAGATATGATTATCCTTAATTTCTAGCGACAATGACGAAGCACGTTAGTGAAAAGTAATTCGAAAATATAAAAATTGGGAAATAATTATCGCATCGAGATAAAGTAGTGAAATCCATTATTATTTTTCTCTTTTAAAAAAATAAAATAATGGACCCACCAGTGGCGGACGCAGGAATTCTAATAAGAGGGGGCGAAAAAAAAGTATTATATCATAAATAAAAATACTTGAAATACAATACAAATTTAATATACAAAAAAATTAAAAGAAATCTATTACAGAAATTAATATCATTTCAGTTACTCTTTCTCTACGTGTTTTCATATTGTTAAACTCGTATATAATTGAATCTGTGCTAAAACTCAAAATAATTTCTTTTTCAATGTATGTAATCAAAGATAGTCTATGACTATACATACATGCAATGATCTTAGGAAGGTAGAAGTTAATTCTGTTTGGCTCTAGAATTTACACAGCCAAAATCGGAAGGCTAAAGAAGGAGGTTGGTGATGGACGGAACACGGAAAGGAGGGAGAGGATAATCTGTCTCAAGGAAAAATATGGGTAAGAGTGTGGGCAGAAGCATGAAAAACTGAAGGAAAAAAAGTGTACAACACAATAGTTTCATCATCATATTTTTTTTACATATATTATAAAAAAAACTCCCAGATTTTAGGGGGGCGAGGGTCCACCGTTGTCCACGTGTCACATACACATCATTCTCGCTAGGCAGCCTAGCAAGATACATGCAACCACTTCCCTATGTAAACCCCACCAACCCCATCACCCATCACTCTCATACAATGTTGTGAAAATCGGACCGGATCGGCCGGGTTGACCCGGAACTCGGTGAACTGATTACCTGACTGGTGGTTATCACATTGAATCGGTCAAGTACCAGATCCGTTATGACCCGGTGCAACCCGGCCGATTATGGTGAAAAACTGATGATCTGGCCCGATTTTTTAAAAAAAGTTTAAAAAAAAATTCATAATTGACATATTTGAGTGATCTGTTACTTATTGATTTACATAAATTATGTACCTACAATACTAACATTGCTCTCAACCATCTCACTATCTCTTTACAAAATTTGTCTCTCTAATTGTGGATTTTCATTTTAAGGTTAGTATTTATCTTTATTATTGTTGTTATTAGTATGTGTTAATATTAAAAATCATATAATAGATGACATGTTTTATATTTATTAGATGAATTAATATTAGCATTTATTTTTATTATCATTGTTATTAGCATGTGGCAGATGCAGCAGTATATGCCACATTGACCGACCGTTCTCGCTATATAATTGGGTGAGAGCAAAATACTACCAGATGTCCAATCTATTCTCGCTCATTGCCATAGTAAAAATGTGACATGATAATTTGACAAAATTTGATTAGAAGATGACTTCCTGATAAATACTATTTAATGGTGGCGAAAAAGTCAATGTTCCCCTCATCTGCATTATTGGCATATTCTCATTTGGCGTTATGCTTGCATGTCTATGGGCTGAATCAGCGCTCAAGATCCAGCCAAGTTAATAATATTACTGTATATTGCTATAAATTTCTATTCTTGTTTGAATTATTTGGAACGCATGATAAATAAAGTCTAATAATATAAGATATCATGATATAAGTTCCTATTAAAATTTTATATTATGCCGTGTATTATGTAAGATCATACTATTATATATTTGGCAATTTATGGATAGGACGAAAATTGACACTTATTTTACAATAAAAACATTGTTTACTTAAAAATATATTATATTCATCTAATTTTTTATTTTATTTTATGCTGATTTTAACAAAAATAAAAGTCCCTAAAGATTTAAAAAAAGAATTCTCAAAACTACTGCGTGCATTCAATTCAAAATAATAGTAATAATAATTTGCACACATAAATTAACAAAATTATATTAAGAATCTAAATCTAACAGCTAATTAATGAGAAGTTTTATGAAAGTCTTATACAATTCTTGTTTGATAAAATAAATACATATTCCTCTCAACGTCTCTCAATTGGATTTTAACAAAAAGCATAAGAATAATACTGACCGAGTACATCAAACTATATACGTATATCATTTTACAATTATAAATTTTTTCATGTGATTACTGTTAAGTCCCAATAAAACTTTTTTATATCTTTACCCTAATTATATCTCCTTGTGAGACGATTTTGTGCAGCTAAAATGAGCAAGAACCAATATTCATAGCATAATGTTTGAACTTCATGTAAGAGATGATCTATTGAAACTCAAATATCAAAAGAAAAAAGAAAAATAGAGTTTTAATATCTCTCAATGTTGTAAGGAATAATTTTATTCCTTATACACATAAAATGTGTGAAATCTATATTTTTTTTTATCTCTCTTTTCTTTATATGGTATCACATGTGCCCGACACATTTTTATATATATGTAAAAAATAATTTTATCTTTCTACGACACAAGAAACATCAAAATAAAAAGGATTTGTTTTGCCTCGTAGTTAATTAAAAGGTAAACATGAGCTTTGAATCGTGAATTCAATTTATTACTTTGATAACAAAGGAAAAGCAATTGAAACTATATTACAGCAGCATAATTCAACTACGATTTTACAAGAGATATGTAAAGCATGCATATAATCATTGAAACTAACATTCCTAATTAAAATTAGGGACAGGTTATATTTCCAAACTTTTTATTTACAAACTCTTACAAACTACACTATGTTTTCCTGGGATAACACACTATGTTCTCCCGGGAGAACATAGTGTAATTTGTAAAAATTTTCAAAAAAAAATTTGTAAACGGATCCGTCCACTTAAAATTAATAGATGTTATCATTCTCTTTCACCTCTTCCTTAGATTTTCCATTAGCTTTGACCTCTTCCTTAGATTCTCCATTCTCTTTCACCTCTTCTTTGGATTTTCCATTAGCTTTCAACACTTCCTCTTGACCCAACTGTTCTTTTTCTTTCTCATCCTTCAACTGTGCTTCTTCATCCTCAGCCTTTTTCTTTGCTTCCTCCTCTGCCTTCTTCTTGGCCTCATCTTTGGCATTTTCAAGAGAATCAATCAGATTCTTCAAGCAAGTCTCTGAATCTTCAATGATTGACTTAGGCATCAGATTCTCAGCAACATCAGCAGGTGTCATGTTGGTCTCACCCAATAACTTCTCAATAGTAGGAAACAAACTGTGTGATTCAACATCCAAGAAGTTATTGGCAAGCACCTTGAAAGCTTCATAGCAACAATAGGACAATTCAATGCGCTTGTCCATCCTTCCTCTCCTAATAAGAGCAGGATCAAGTTTCTCCACAAAGTTAGTTGTGAAAATTATGATCCTCTCTCCTCCACAAGCTGACCAAATCCCATCAATAAAATTCAATAACCCAGACAGAGTTACCTTACTTCCCTTATTCTCTTCTTCTTCACCTTTCTTAATAGGATTTTTTGGTACCTCACCATCTTTTTCCTTTTTCTTCTTCCTTTGGCCAGTAAGATCAAGAGAGCAATCAATGTCTTCAATCACTATAATTGATTTACTTGATGTTTCAATCAACAACTTTCTTAGATCAGCGTTTTCCTTCACTGCAGTCAATTCAAGATCATACACATCATAGTTCATGAAATTAGCCATGGCAGCTATCATTGTAGACTTTCCTGTTCCTGGTGGACCATACAATAGATAGCCACGTTTCCAAGCCTTCCCAATCTTGGCATAGTACTCTTTTCCATTTCTGAACTTAACAAGATCATTTATAATCTCTTCCTTCTTCTTTGGATCAATAGCAAGTGTTTCAAACCTTGCAGGGTGGTCAAATGTTATGTGGCTCCACTTTGTACTCTTGTATCCATACCAATTATTGCTTGGATTGTTGGTGTAAAGCTTCAATTGCCTGTTCTTTACTGCAATATTCTTCCCTTCTTCCAACACATGTTGGATATAAGACCCTGTAATGATGTCACGGTAACGTTTGTGGAAGGTGAGAGTTAAGTACCTCTTAACATCTGAATTAGGGTACCATGAAATTGACTGTGTTGTAGGTGTGGTGGAGTTTGCATTCCACCAAACTTTGACCCCTTGAAACTCATCATTGATCTCTTCATTGTCATCCATACTAAGCACATGCGGGGTTTGGCTATCCTTGACCACTTCAGCTTTAAGCTTTTTGGCACTTTGACAAGAGTTTGCACTGAGGTATGTTTGGATGGTAGAATATGCTTCACTTCTCTTGAGGCGTTCACCAGAGAACTCAGGGAATTTTATTTGGATGTAAGGGTAGAAAAGGCCAGTGAATTTCTGAGTGTATTTTCTAGCAAAGATTCGAAGATGAGGTGGGAAGAATTTCTCAAACATGGCATAGACAAACATGATGCTAGCCATAATTGAGCCTAGTTGTGACCATGTTTGCCCAATCCCCATCATCTCTTGCACTCTATAGTACTAATTTCTAAGAAATTTTTTGGGTTATTATTCTCTTTTTTTTTGTGTATTTAACCCCACTCAAGTGATGTAGTATTTATAAGAAGTAAAATGGAGTGTTTTAGTCTTCTTTTCTTGTCCCTCACGCAAGTTTAGTAAGAATATTGAACTTGCTGCAAGTACCAAGTAAGCACCGTTTGTTTTCGTGAGAGTTTCCCGTTGACGACATTTTACTCATATTGACTCTCTATGTTTTGGGGTTTGCATTCAGCAGACATTACTGACCATTCAAATGCTTTAAGGACCGTCAGATTTTCCTATACTATTCACCATTTTGATTGTACCATTTTGGCATCACCGTGGCAAAAAGAAATTCCCATTTATATAAAAACAAACAAACGTATAAAGTCCAAAAAACAAAGGTTAAGTTTCCTTCTTTCTTCTTTTATATTACCTTACTGTTTGTGTGGTCCGCAGCGAAAATTCACATGCACTCCATGTATTTTTAATAATTTAAAATTGTATAGAAATATAAAAATGAATTCTACTATTTTAATGGGGATCATTTCTCTCATGTAATAGGAGACAAATTCTCTTATGTTATGAGATAAATAAAGTGGGGCCCATAAATTTTCAAAAAAGAAAAAAGTCACATTTTCTTGATGTGAGTACAATATGAGATATTAACCCCGTGCCAATGGCGGAACCAGGAATTTTAATAAGAGGGGGCGAAAATAAAAAAATACTATATCATAAACAAAAGTACTTAAAATACAATACAAATTTAATATATAAAAAATTGAAAGAAATCTATTACAAAAATTAATATAACTTCACTTACTCTTGCTCTACGTGTTTTCATATTATTAAACTCATATATAATTGAATCCGTGCTAAAACTCAAAATAATTTCTTGTTTAATGTATGTAATCAAAGATAGTCTATAACTATACATACATGTAATGATCTTAGGAAGGTGGAAGTTGATTTTGTCTGGCTCTAGAATTTAATAAGAGGGGACGAAAATAAAAATATTATATCATAAATAAAAGTACTTGAAATACAATACAAACTTAATATACAACAAATTGAAAGAAATCTATTACAAAAATTAATATCACTTCACTTACTCTTGTTCTACGTGTTTTCATATTATTAAACTCATATATAATTTAATCCGTGCTAAAACTCAAAATAATTTCCTTTTCAATGTATGTAATCAAAGATAGTCTATGACTATACATACATGCAATGATCTTATGAAGGTGGAAGTTGATTCTGCCTGGCTCTAGAATTTACATAGCCAAAATCGAAAGGCTGAAGAAGGAGATTGGTGATGGTCCTGATGGACGGAACACGGAAAGGAAAGAGAGGATGATATGATGTTCTCAAGAAAAAATATGAGTAAGAGTGTGGGCAGAAGCATGGGGAACTGAAGGAAAAAATATGTACAATGCTGTAATTTCATCATCACATTTTTCTACATCTATTATAAAAAAAATTCCAAATTTTAGAGGGGGCGGGGGCCCACCCTAGCCCCCTACTGGGTCCGCCCCTGGACCCCACTATCTTGTATCTGTTAACATGAGATAAATAGATCCCATAAAAATTATGGCTAAAGTTTAGAGTGAATTGACACTCCATCGTAGGTCGAAGTAAATTATAAAATTTGTTAAGTCTCAATAGTTGACTTTGTTATAACTATAATATTGATCGGTTTTATCTTTCTCCCCATTTATATAATTCATTTACATATAATATTATATGAATGCTAGAGCAAAAAATATAAAATAGATGAATATAATTTTTATATAAATGTATATATAAATTATATTATTTCTAATCATTAAAATTACGAAACACATCCCTAAATTGTACTTGAGTATAGGAAATCTTTACTAGGTAAATGCAACTATGGGCTAATTAATTTCTCAGGACGCACACATGAAATGAAGCAGTGGAGCCACTAAAAGCGTGAGAGAAGGTACACCAACCCATTCATGTGACAAACTTCATGCCAACAGAGCCTCGCATCAACTTAATGACACTCTAAATGTATATATATATTATATCTTCCTCAAAGCATTACAAATTTGCAAAGCACAAGTAGAAATTTCAAACAGTGTAAGAAAGAATAGCTAATATTGAGAAAAGAGAGGGATGGAAAGCCCCAAAAAAGATAGCTTTAGCTTCTTTCAAATGCCTCTACACTACCCGAGATACACTCAGAAAGACTACCAGGACATGCCCGAGTGGAAGCTTGACCGGCTCCTCAAGGAATATGGGTTGCCTACACATGGTGATTTGGCCTACAAAAGAGAGTTTGCTATGGGTACTTTTCTTTGGCCAAAGTCTTGAACCTTACTACAGAATGCAATACGGTGTTTTAATGCTTACAAAGAAACAAGAAATTAATGTAGTTTATATATGCTACTTTATGGAATTAATGTATAATGTTACTTAGGAGTTCCATATAGGATAAGCTCAAATGTTCAATAAATACTTCTACCCATCCAATCTTATGCACAGTATAATGTTTAATGTTACTCATGTTTAATAAATGCTTAATTTTTAATAAATACTTTCTCCCACCATGACAATATGTAAATATGTGATGCATTTTATAATTCTCATGTTGAAGGAGAATTGAAATCTCATGTTGTAGAGATAAAAAGCACGTGGGACCCATGTGTTAGAAAAAATTATATGTAGGACCCATATCAGCACGGAAATCGAAAGGTGAGTAGGAAAATTATAATTCTCATGTTGAATAAGAATTATAAAACCCATATGTGATTGTGTCCATAACATGGAAGATAGCACGTGAATAACGCATGGTAGGGCAGCGCCTAATCAAAGCAATATAAGTCGAATGTCCATTTATGAAACCCTTGGAAAAAGAGAATGATGTGAAATGTAATTGCAAAACCAAAACTAGGCCCAAAGAACAAATTAGGCTGACCCACATGAATTTTTAATATTTACTTCAGAAGGAACTAAATTTCATCCAAAAGTATGCTTGGAATATGGTTCAGTCTCCATCTCAGCTTTGGGTCCAAGTCTTGCTATCCAAATATGGCAGGAGAAAAGATATGCTAAAAGAGGTAGTTAGTAAATCTTATGATTCTCACTTGTGGAAAAGCATTTGTAAGGTCTGGCCTCAAATGATAAGCAATACTTCTTGGCAAATAGGTAATGGCAAGAAGATTGATTTTTGGAAAGACAATTGGACTGGTCTCATCCCAAACCTCCTTGCTCATACTCATACCCTTCCTTCTCAAGAGGTCTTGGATTTAAAGATTAGCAACAATATTTTCCTTTCTGAAGGAGGCTGGAATGAGCATTATCTTGTGAACCATTTTGACCTTAATGTGGTGAACAAAATTCTTGCCATTCCTCATCCAGATGATGAAGCCGAGGAGGATAGCATAGCTTGGACTAACTGGAACCCTGGGCATTCCATAGTTAAGCTGGCATACAATAACTTGTTAGATTCTAGAAATCCTTCCCCCATTGACTGTTGGGACCGTATTTGGAAGTGGAAAGGCAAGGAAAGAGTCAAAATGCTTATCTGGAAAATGCTTCATGATAGAATGTTAACAAGAGAGTCAATATCAAAGTGGAGTGGTAGTTCCAATAAGTGCCCTTTCTGCCCTGAAGTGATTGAAGATTGCCTTCATGTGTTTAGAGATTGTTGGAAGGCAAGAAAGTGCTGGCTGTTGCCCATATTGCACCCTCTTCCACCGAGTTTCCTCACTGTGATTTCTTTTAGGGAGTGGATGATTCTGAATCTCACTTCAAACAACAGCAACCTCAAGGATTGGAGAGACTCTTTCTTTACCACTTGTTACTTTTTGTGGTTATGGAGGAATAAGGAAATTTACGAAGAAGGTTTCCAGCGTCCTGAGGATCCTTCAAAGGCTATTGCTGTAGAAATTGAGGAAAATAGGTTCTGTTTGGCTAAGTTTAAAAAAACATTTTCAGGAACTTCTCACTCTCAACTTCCTACATCGTGGATTAGGCCTGCGGAGGACTTTCTGAAATTAAATGTGGATGGGGCTGTGCAAGGTAATCGGGCAGCTTGTGGTGGTCTCTTGAGGGATAGGAATGGATTATGGTGTGGCGGTTTCTCAGCCTTTATTGGCTCTTGCATTCCTCTGCATGCTGAACTTTGGGCTCTCCTTTATGGACTTGATTTCGCCTGGAAGCATGGCTGGAGGAAACTAGTGTTGGAAACTGATTCTTCTCAAGCGTTTTGCCTTCTTACCAATCATGGTAATGATACTCGAAAGCTGCCATTGGTAGCTAAGATTCGAGTCTTTTTAATGAAAGAGTGGACTGTTTTATTGAATAAAATTCCTAGGAGTAGCAACACATGTGCGGATTGGATTGCGAAGAAGGCTTTGGATGATTCCTTTGGGCTCAAATCAATATCCTCCCCTCACAGCGATCTGTTAAATCTTCTTGCTGCTGATCTTTTGGATCCGGGTCTGAATAAGGTGGCTGCTAGGAGAAATACAGGATGATGCTTGTTTCTGGCTTTCTGCTAGTGTTTGATGTTTTGTTTTCTGCTGTTTCTTGTTCTGTTTTTTTCCTTCCTTCTTGTTTGCTGTTCTTTTATTTTGTGGGGGCATTGCCCCTTGCTGTAACCAAAAAAAAAATAAAAAATTTATTAAGTTGCCAATGGACACTGATCGACACCGAAGAATAACTCATGTGGGAGGTGGAGCTAGATTTAGCTTGTAAACTGAAAAACAATAAAATCTAAAATTCATTCATATACAGACCTAAAATGCACTTTATATTTAATATTTATTGGTCTAAGAAAGATAGATTTGGCCTATATAGTTACTGTGTTTTCAGATTTTGGTCTTTTATATATTTTTTTTAATTTCAATCTTTATAATTTCATATCATTAAGGTTTTGGTCTTATACGAATTAATATAATAATAAATCAAGTTATATGAACCAATCCTCCAGAAAAATAAAACTATTTACGTTTAATGAATGTAAACTACAAGAACTAAAACTCAAATAACTGAAAAGAATAAGAATTAATGCTTAATAGTAAGAGAGAGAAAAAAAAAAACAAGTAAACACATAGAGAAACAAACCAAAAAAATGCCATAAAAACCAAAATCTAAATTAATGAAAAATCACTGTTGTACCGTACTGATTATTTATGCATGCAACTGTACAAGTTATGAACAATCAATTCTTTAAGCATTTTTCTATATTTGTAAACCACATCGTGTACTATTGTAATTGTTAGCATTTTTCTATATTTTTATTTTCTACAAATTAATACTGTCGGATGACAAATATGTGTAATTTTTTTATAAATACACTCAAAATAATACAATTTATAATTTCCATCCGCATGTGCACTGTGCATACCTTATCATGCAATTGATATTAGGAAGAATATCACATATTTACATTTTCAATTTCTAAAGCCAGTGTGCCATTTAGCATGAACATCCTCAAAGCTACGGTCCTTAGCTACTTGGGAAGTTGATTTGGTAAATGAATAGCGTAGTGAAAGAACGGGAAAAAGAAGAAGAAGAAGCAACTTAAATTATCTTTATGCAGTTTGATTTTAACTCATGGACAGAATGAATAAGCTTAACAAAATAAAAGGAAACAACAGTTATATCAGATTATCAGTCAACTTTGAATTCGGATACTGAACCCTTCTATGAAGCACCGACACTTCAAAAATCCTGACGTGTCGTGTCCGACACTTCCCGACACTCTCGGACACTCCGACACTCCCCGACACTCCAACACGCATTATAGAAATTCAAAAAAGCGTTCAAATGTTGATTTGCGTTGAGTTTTTAGTTCCAACTATTAGATTCGTTCGATTACGATTATCATTTTATTGAGTTTAATATAAATATTTGGGATATGTTATGTTTCTTTGCAAAATTTATGAATATTATAGGTTTAGATTCATTTTTATGTTAAATTATTGAATATTAAATATAATATATACTACATAAATTAAAAATATTATTTAATATCAAAACGTGTCCTAACGTGTCGAAATCTAACATTTTTTAGAATTAACGTGTCGGAGAGTCGTGTCGTATCGTGTTACGTGTCCCGTGTCGGTATCGGTGCTACATAGGAACCCTTCACCTCAACTACTTCCGCATTTTTTCTGTTAAAAACATAAAACAGTTGTTTGAGCGAGCGTATTAGCCCATAAATACTCTTCATTAATCTTCATGCAACTACAAGCTGACTATATCAAAATAAAGTTTCATTTTCATTTTTCTTTTCTCCATAAACTCCAAGTGAAGTTTATCAAAAGTAAGCTTTACGTAAAGAATAAATAATGGGTTTTATGTTTATCATCTAACATCATACAACTTCACTTTTCTACACACACACATTAAAGAGGTGAGATCCACATGTTTTTCTTTTTCTTTCATCATTCCACTTTCTCTCTCCCTTTTGATGTGAGAATTGAAAACAACACTTACATTATGTTACATAACACTAATAAAACCCATAAATAATCTACCATAACTGATAAAATGTGGGAACAGTGAACAAAATACGTAAAGAATAAATAATCTACCATGACTAATAAAATGCGGGAACAGTGACCAAAATACGTAAAGAATAAATAATCTTTTGCATTTTCATTTTTGAAACTGTGATCAAAATGTCACCTTTTGACAAATTTTTTTATCCAAATGCCATTGAAGAGTACTTTTTATCATATTGCTACAAGTGGTACCAGATTTGATTTGTAATATGTCCATGTGTCATAAAATTGGTATCAATGATAACGAATTATGACACGTGTAAAAAATACCGTTGCGTGATGTTTAAGTAAAAATTTTGTCATAAAATGGGTCATTTGACCTATTTGGTTCTTAAATTAAAATGTTTGACGATCTAAGCTCATGGTCAAATTTGCCATTCTAATGCATGGCAACGCGGTGTGTCAGAAACCGTTTTTGGACGCCGCAGGAAATTCAACGTTTATCAAAACATCAAAGCACGCGTCAGTTACAGTACCGTCTTAGTTCACTTAAAAATGGCAGAGAAGTAGACGTGTTCTAATTACTATAAAAACGTCAGACCTGCAAACGTTTTGCTGTAGCCCGAAATGACCCAACGGATCGAGCTGAACCCGTCGCGTCCCTAGAATTTGTTAGCCGAAGTGACAATGCGACCGGAAAACGGCATTTTCAGTGACGTGTTCCTGTTTGTCAGCCCGAAGTGACAATGCCACTGGAAACGGGACCTGCAGTGACACGTTCAGTCTTGTTCCATCCGGTTTGACGCATGCAAGCTTAAAACTGAACATGTTCCTTTTCAACTCTTATAGAAGCACAACCGCATGGTTATTTTGGCTCATTCATATTTTTGGAGCTGTCCTCTCTCTCACGCTACACGCTGGTGTTAGCTGCATCCGACTTCCCCATCACTTGAAGTTCATTCTCCAGATCAGATAAGTGGTGTTAGCATATATCTTATTTGTTGAACTTTTACGTAAAAGTTAAAATTTTCAGTTTGTCATCTCCTATATTTGATGCATTTTTATAAAATATATTCATAAGTTTATTTGATGGACCCTCGTGACATTGCTAATTTTTTAAAAAGATTTATTAAGTTTGGGTTTAGGGGAAGTAGGTCTTGAATGTTATGTTAATAATATTAAAAAATTATCACGTTGTTGGCCTTAGGATGACATGAAAAAAAATTATTCATGACATGATAAAGTAAATATAATAATTATAATCATTTTATTTGATTAACGTAAGGAAGCCCAAAAAAATTATAATTTTATAAAAGTTTACATTTATATGGGTTTTGAAGACAGATTTTTTTTTTTTAAAAAGATTCCCCACTAAATAATAGAAATATGGTATATTGTAATTTATATGGACATTGAGTTAAAATTACAATAAATCTACAAATTATATTAATGTTGTAATTGTTTTAATAAGATTTCGTATTCTATTCGGATCAATTTTGTACAATTTTTTTCTTTTTTGGTATCCATTTTTTAAACCTGGTTTTTTGCATGATAATATTAAGTTTTTGAAATGTTTTGTATTAAATAAATTAAAAAAAGGTAACTGTTATGAGTAGAGGGCCCAAACTGAAGAGGATATGTGGAGCTCCTACTTGGGCCAAGGACTATGGGATGTAGTGAACCAACAATACTATTGCTGTCATTTATCTTCTGTATTACGTTATAGTTTTATTTGTTATTGTGTAGTATTGGGCCATTGCTGTTAGTGGGCCGAAGTATGTGTCATGGGAGGGATTGTTATTGTGTAGTATTGGGCCTTTGCTGTTAGTGGGCCGAAGTATGTGTCATGGGGAGGGAGGGCACGTGTCTGGTGCTGGAGTTGGTTAGGAGGTTGTTAGGAAAGTGTCTCATATAGGCACAATAGGGGGGAAATATTGGAACTTACCAGAATAAATTGAATCTGATTCATCTTTTTTTTTTCTGTATCTTCGTTTTGCCCTTGTTCTTTACTGTGAGAGATCGATTAGGATCCGCTATCCTAACATTGGTGCTTTCATCTCATTGCAACTCGACAAGTTTTTCACCATGCGTGTTCAGGAATTGGCTGATGAATTTGGTGCGTTTCAAAACCGCATTGATCGTAGCTTGGAAGACATGCAGGCTCGGGTTGAACAACAATTCGCGGATCATCAACATCAATTTGCGAGTCTTAATGTTCAATTACAGGAGATTCATGCTGCGGTGGTGGGGGCACATGTTCGACCACATGGTGCGTAGGCTGGATCTGGGGCTGATTCTGCAGGTACTTCGCAACCGCGTTTTTCTACTGATGATCCTCGTTCTCTTTTGAAATAGATTCGGATGGAGTTGCCAATTTTCAATGGCACTGATCCTAATAGTTGAATTTTTCGTACGGAGTTATATTTTGGGTTACAACAGGTCCCTGCCGCACTTCAAGTTCGTTTGGCTGGCATGCGTATGAAGGGTTTGGTTGGTCCTTGGTTTTAGTGGTTATTCAATGGGGGTTCCATTCAGTCCTGGGAGCAATTGAAGGTAGCAGTTCGTCAACGTTTTGGTGGTACTGCTTATACTGATTTGCGTGGAGTGCTCTCCAAACTCACACAGGAGGGAACGTTGAATGAGTATATCAAGAACTTTGAGGCTCTCATTAACCAGGTAACTGAGTTCTCGGATGAGGTGCTAATGAGTTTTTTGTATCAGGTTTGCTCCCTGATTTACGTAGGGCAATTCAATTGCATTCTCCTACTTCGCTTCATCAGGCTATGCAGTTAGCCATCACATATGATGCGCATTTTGTGGAACTCCGATCTTCTTTTACATCCCCTGGCAGTAAGAAGAGTTTTCAGAAAAATTCTTATGCGGTTGATCAGCCCAAACCGTTGAATGTTATTTTGCCTAGTCATAAGCCCATGCTTCCAGCTTTACCATCTAATGTACCGTTCAAGAAGTTGAGTACTGAAGAACTGGCGAAGAAGAGGGAGTTAGGATTATGTTATACATGTGATGAGAAATGGAATTCACGCCACAAATGTAAGGCCAATTTTTTCCTGTTGGTGGGCGATTGGGAGGATCGTGGGGAGGAGTCTGAAGAAAACACTGTTTGGCAACCAGAGATGCCAGATGCAGTGCCACATGAAGCTGCCTTGCATTCGTTGAAAGGTGACACTAATCCTCGAGCTTTTCAGTTTTATGTTGAGTTTCATGGTCATCGAGTACCTGTTTTAGTAGATTCTGGGAGTTCTCATAATTTTATCCAGAAACAATTAGTGGCTGAGGTATGCTTACCATCTGTGAAGGTTCCTCGGATGAGGGTGTTTCTGGGTAATGGGGAGTTCCTCATTTGTGAAAGGAAGTGTTTATGTGTGCCATTGCTTATCCAGGGGTTTTATTTTGTGGTGGATTTATGGATTATTGAGCTTTCTGGTTTTGGTATTATTTTGGGCATATCTTGGTTGAGTCAAATTGGCAGGGTGCTTCATGACTATTCAGAATTGTCTATGGAATTCATGGCACCAGAGGGCAGGGTAGTATTGAAGGGTGAGCTTACGGTAAGGGCTGCAGGTGCTGTGGACCAACACTGTTTGGCTATGGAAGGAGTATAGGGGCAGGGGGTATCTGGTGTGTTGTCTGATGTGTTACTAGAACTGTTGGAGTTGAGACCAAAAGTGCCACTACCTATTTGGCACATCTTGGTACAATTTCAGCCTGTCTTTCAACTGCCAAGCGGGCTGCCACCTTCAGAGGGTGTGATCATGCCATTAACTTGCTAGATGGAGCACAACCAGTTAATGTAAGGCCATACATATATGGATATCATCAAAAGGCTGAAATAGAACACCAAGTCTCGGATTTGTTTGATCAAGGAGAGCAGAAGCCCGTTTTCTTCACCTGTTTTGCTGGTGAAAAAACAAGATAACTCATGGAGGATGTGTATTGACTATAGGGCTTTGAACAAACTTACTAAGCTCGACTTAAGGAGTGGTTATCATCAGATATTATTGGTTCCAGAGGATACTTCCAAGACTGCATTTAGGACTCATGAAGGACACTATGAGTTCTTGGTGATGCCTTTTGGGTTAACCAATGTTCCTTCCACTTTTCAGGCTGCCATGAACCATATGTTTCGGCCATACCTTCGAAAGTTTATTATAGTATTTTTTGATGATATCCTCATCTATAGTGGTTCTATGGAGGATCATTATAATCATTTGGTGATGACTTTGGCTTGTCTACAGGAGAATCTGTTTCGGGTGAAGCTTAGTAAGTGTGGCTTTGCATTGTTTGAAGTGGAATATTTGGGTCATTTGGTTTCTGGTGCAGGTGAGAAGGCCGATCCTAGGAAGATTGATGCCATGAAACAATGGCCACAGCCGAAGATAATTAAGCAGTTGCGGGGTTTTATTGGCCTAGCAGGTTACTATAGAAGGTTTATTCGGAATTATGTAGCCTTGGCATCACCCTTGACTGATATGATGAAGAAAGATTCCTTCCTTTGGACTGAGGCAGCTGCTAAGGCATTTGAAGATTTAAAGGAAATTATGTCGGGCACCCCTTCCTGATTTTTCCTTGCCTTTCATTGTGGAGACTGATGCTTCATCAGTGGGGATAGGGGCTGTTCTTTATCAGTTGAATCATCCTATTGCTTTCTTTAGCAAAAAGTTGGGGCCGCGGATGAAAATGGCATCAACTTATGTTAGGGAGTTGTATGCTTTAACGGAAGCAGTAAAGAAGTGGCGTCATTACTTGCTTGGTTCTAAATTCACCATTCGTACGGATCACAAAAGTTTAAAAGAACTTTTAACTCAAACGGTACAAACGGTGGAGCAGCAAAAATATGCTTGCAAGTTAATGGGGTATGATTTCTCCATTGAATATAAGCCGGGGGCAACAACATTGTTGCGGATTCTTTATCTAGATGCTGTGAGGAGGAGCAAATGGGAGTCAATTTGGCTTTAATATCAGAGGCCACCTTCTCTGTGGTTGAAAAGATCCGTGAAGAAAACAACACTGATGATGAGTTAGTGGCTATTCGGTTGAAGTTGCAGCAAAATGAGTTGCTGGACCCAGAAATTCATGTCAGAGATGGTATTTTATACTATAAAAATCGATATTATTTGGGTTCCAATTCTACTTTGAAGGAAATGCTTATGCAGGAAGCACACTCAACATTGGTAGAAGGTCATGCTGGAATTGCTAGAACTCTTTTGAGACTATCTGCTTCTTTCCATTGGAAGGGTATGAGGAAGGATGTGCATGAATTTGTCAAGAGTTGTTCAATTTGTCAAATGATTAAGACTTCCACTTCACCTCCTTCTAGATTGCTGCAACCATTACCTATACCCGATGGTGTATTTGAAGATTTAAGCATGGATTTCATTACTGGGCTACCATCTTCTAAGGGGTTCACTGTTATCTTAGTGGTGGTGGATCGTTTGACAAAATTTGCTCACTTTGGTGCCTTAGCCAATCCTTATACCGCTGCAAAGGTAGCATCTCTGTTTTGTGACTTGGTGGTCAAATTACATGGTTTCCCTAGAACCATTGTTTCTGACAGAGATCCAGTATTTTTGAGTCTTTTTTGGTCACACTTGTTCAAGTGCAGTGGCACAATTTTGAGGACCAGTACAGCTTATCACCCCCAATCCGATGGGCAATCGGAGGTTACGAATCGTTATTTGGAGCAATATTTGAGAGCTTTTTGTCATGAAGAAAATCATAAGTGGTGTTTTTATTTGGGATGGGCTGAGTATCATTACAATACTGCCACCCATTCGGCTATTGGAATGACGCCTTTCCAAGCCCTTTATGGTAAGGTCCCAACAATGATTCCTCCATATTTGAAAGGATCTGTACGGGTTGAGGCTGTGGATGTTACTTTAAGCCATAGAGATGAGTTACTTAAGCTTCTCAAAGAGCAGTTGTATAGTGCTCAAAATCGGATGAAGACACAAAGTGATAAGCATAGAAAGGACGTGACTCTTTCTGTTGGTGATTTGGTGCTTGTTAAGTTGCAGCCTTATAGGCAAATTTCTTTAGCCAATAGGAAGTGCCAGAAGCTTTCCAAGAGGTACTTTGGTCCATTCCCTATTATTCGGGTTTTGAGTCCAGTAGGATATCAAGTGGGGTTACCTGAAGGTTGTCGAATTCATTCTTCCTTTCATATTTCTGTGCTTAAGCCATTTAAAAGTGAAGTAGCAACCACTGCTTTGTCCTTACCAGATATCAGTAAGGATAATCATCCAGTACAGGTCTTTGACAGCTTTGATGTTTAGGGAGAGATTGGTGATGCTGGAAAAAAAAAGGCAATGGTTGATTCAGTGGGCCAATTCTCTTCCAGAGGATGCAACTTAGGAAGATGAGGGAGATATCAAATTGTACTATCCAGATTTTGTGTTGCCCAATACGAACCTTGAGGACAAGGTTCCTTTGGAAGGAGGAAGCAATGTTATGAGTAGAGGGCCCAAACTGAAGAGGATATGTGGAGCTCCTACTTGGGCCAAGGACTATGGGGTGTAGTGAACCAACAATACTATTGCTGTCATTTATCTTCTGTATTACATTATAGTTTTATTTGTTATTGTGTAGTATTGGGCCATTGCTATTAGTGGGCCGAAGTATGTGTCATGGGGAGGGAGGGCACGTGTCTGGTGTTGGAGTTGGTTAGGAGGTTGTTAGGAAAGTGTCTCATATAGGCACAATAGGGGGAAATATTGGAACTTACCAGAATACATTGAATCTGATTCATCTTTTTTTCTTTCTGTATCTTCGTTTTGCCCTTGTTCTTCACTGTGAGAAATCGATTAGGATCCGCTATCCTAACAGTAACACCCTTAAATATTATTAGTACAATACATGTTATATTAGAAATTTATATTAATCTATATTTTATGTAACTTAATTTATATTAGTACAGTACATGTAATTGTGAAATCTATTTGCAATATAATAATTTTTTTTTGGGTACATTGCAATATAATAATTTAAAACTGACTATAATTTCTTGTTGCCAAACTTATTATATTAGTGTAACATAGGTTCATCATGGATCATGACATGATTAATCCGGGTCCCGAAGAATATGGTGTGTTGAGCATGGATGTTCAAGAAACTCATGTCTCTCAGGTTGTATGGAACACAGGACTGATGAGAACCCTAAAGATTCGTAGAGCAACACAAGGTGCTGAAGCTGATCATCATGATCCATATAATATTCCAGATCCTGTGGCTGATCACCTTAATAGGACTTGATCTATAGTTTGTTAACTTTGTTGTTTTCTCACAGATCAACTAGCAGCCGTATGTGCACTATAATTTTCTAGGTGCATCAGAGGTGGATTCTCTATTGAACGCTCTAACAATGTGTGATGAGGCATTTGTTGCTTCTTTTTCCATTTCAAGGTGGGCACCATGACAAAATTTTATACCCGCATCTGCATCTAGGCTAGCCTCTTGGCCCCTTTGGACAAAGTAATGGACAAGTTTACTATATGTGTGCTTAACCAAAGCTGTGATTGGCATCCCTCGAGCTCCCGTAAAAATGCTGTTTACGCATTCGGACAAAATTGTTGTCATATGACCATAACGACGTCCATCAACATCGTATGCACGACTCCATTTCTCCTTTGGGATGTTATCAATCCAACTTGCCATTTCTTCACTATGGCTATGAAATTCCTCTAACTTAACATCAAAGTTGATTTGCGAAGGAATATAACCTGCATGTAAACATGGTAGGAAGCAATAACAACCTAGTAAAGACAATAATGCATAGGTTGCATATGATAGTATAGGCCATACCTATGTTCATCAATTGTTGCTTCCATTCCACATTTTTGAAACGTTGATTGAAGTTACTTGCAACATGTCTAAGGCAAAAAACATCTTATGCCTTTGGAGGCTGCCAATCGAGATGTGGGTTTGCAACATTTTTGTACTTTTGTTTTCTTTCTCCTTTTCCTCCTTCTGTTGTATTGAATGTGCATGGGTGCGGGAATAGCCACCCATTCTCGAATTCATAATTTTTCACTCAATTCATGTCCTACTTATGATGAAGAAAATAGATGAAGAAGACCAAGACCAATAACAGCCATGTACCCTCTGTTTCTCACATTTATTGTGACCCATGCGATTACTCTTCCTCTTTACCTTTGTGAATCTCTCGACTACAATTCTTAATGTTTGAATTCTATGGATAACTGTTATTATGAAAAATATGAGTAAACTTGTTATTGTTGGTTGTGATCCATGCTGTTTTGTTTCATGCATTACTCTACTCAGTGCTCACCCTCACCCAATTATATAATGATGTGGATATATTTTTAAAAGCAAATGATTTTTAATCCCCCCCCCCAAACAAAAAAAATAATCCTAACACATTTTTTTTTGGTGTGGCTAAGGGTGAAAAAACGCCCCAGCCAAATCCTAAGACATTACTAAAACAGGATGTAAAATTATTCTTTAATTATTGGGGACAGGATATACTTTCCACCAAAAAAATTTACTGTAACACCCCATTCTAGAACCGGTTTGTTAGCATCGACTTATGATATTAAGCGCAGTTACAATCACATTAGTTCAATTAGGAATCCAATTAAATTTTTCTTTTAAAACCAAGCCGAATTTAAATTACCCAATTGCGTGACCATAACCGTATTACGTTGTCGAATAAAATAATTTAAGCTTAATACCATACTCTTATTTCATTAGACCAAGGGTAGTTAAATTTCTTCATCTCTACGTTAGCTACGTGTGGTTTCGAACCGCGCCTCATTTGGAGCTCTGTAGCTCAAGTTATGACCATTTAAAACCACACATGTTTATGTGGACAGGCCGCGCGCGCTAAAGCGCCCACTGGCAAAGAGAAACTCATTTTTTGGCAGCTAAGGGTGCTAAAGCGCGCTAGCCGGGTGCTTAAGCCCCCATTATGGGCGCTGAAGCCCGCGGTGGCAGAGAGCATTGGCTCTCATAGGGGCAGCAGAGCGCTTTAGCGCGCTGCCAGGAAAATTTCAGCACTCTCTCTTTTTTCTTTCTCAGTTCAGGGGAAGTAAATCCAACCCCTTTTCTCAACACCTAATCAACATACCACAATTGTAATACATGAATCTCATCTATACACATACATCAAATTGTTTCCATGTTTTTCCATCACATAATTACATCATTTTCACAAGTCTTAATTACGAATTATGAGACTTAGCTACAAAAAACTATGATCATTCTTTTTGCTCCCATCAACAAAAGAGATAACCAAAGGCATGAGCATAGGCTAAGTCTATTCAATGAAACAAGATATACATCTATCAATGGACAATCCTATACATGTGAACTACAAATAATATGTATCCAATTGAGCATAATCCTCATGATGCATCCCTACTAAGTAACATATGGCCGCTTGCCACTGGTGGCTCCTGCAGCATCTTTACCTGAAAGGGGGTCCCCAACAATACAGGGTGAGATATACGAATATATCCAATAAACCAGGGGTCTTTGGAGCATCTCTCCACCCCATAGTTCAATAACAGTGTAATAACAACAACAATAATAATGCAATAAGTACATATCCATGCAAAATGTACACAATATCTCAAGGAGAAATCCCTCGCGCTCTCGAGCTGTCCTAAGGATACTCAAATGCAAATAGTCCTACTGGCCAGCTAAATTACCAAGTATGATTTACGCATCGTCATGCAACATACCAACATAGGGAAACACCATCCTATGCCACACTAAAGCATGCACATACGTATAACAAAGTATTAACTATTTCATTGCATTTATATACATTAACACAACCATTACCCGTTCAGGGCTTGGTGGAACAGTAAAGGGAATTACACCCAAGGTTCGAAGGCTTACCTCAAAGCTTCCGTTCAACCTATACCAACTTGAGCTAATCGAGCTCCATAGCTTGTCCCAAGGGTTGATCACTCACGGTTGGTCCAAATGCCTCAATCCTAAACATCAAATGGACATGATTAATGTACAACCAAACCAAACCATTGCTTATCATTGCAAGAAAACTCACAACCAAGCATCATAATCTTGCAATTTTCAAAGTATAGTCATATGACTAACTAAGCTCATTTTTACTGATTAAATATCATTTATAGCATTTTTCTCAACATATACTAAGCCTCATTCCTTCTAGAACATAGCTCATCTACTCACCTCATCATGAAACCTAAAATTTCCAACTCAACAAATAAAATGAAAGAGAAGAGGGTTTCTTACCAAAATCACAACCACAATGGTCCAATGGAGGTGTTCCAACCCACAACAATGGAAAACCTCACCTCAACCACCACAAATCCCTAATTTTCGCCACCTTCAACAAGGAAAATCTCCCCCCCACAATGATTCCCACTCAAAACTAAGTTGGGGTTATGAAAGAGGAGAAGATTTGGAGTGGTTTAAGCTTTTGAATCAATGGAAATGGTTGAGAAGTGATGAATCTAGGATTTTTTTTCCCCTTCTCCTTCTCTTCTTCTCCTTCTCATTTTTCCTCTGCGCTGGAGCTCGACGGTTTGGGGGGAAATCTTTGGGTTCTTTTAGTGGCTTGCCACTTAACATAGGTTAAGTGGGTACAAATGGGTGTTGGTTCATCTATCTATTCAACTACATTAATTACCAAACTTTACCCAAAAATCTGGAATATTTTTCCAGGAATATTTTTATTTTCATTTTTATATTTTGGGTACATTTGCCTACACCCATTTATACTCCTTAATTTTCACTGAGTGCACTTTTTACCTCAAAAGTGACCCCAACTAATTTTGTTAGGGAATTTACTTATTTTTACTCACTAACACATACTTAATTATCTAATCACATGTAATTTACTAATTAATTATGTTGGGCTATTAAACACTTTTATAACCAACCTAATCATCGTTAATTTCCGTCGATCTAACGGTTCTAATTTATTGGAATTTAAAAATTAATTAATAAATGTGACACAATAAATCCAATAAATTATAACCGTTAGATTGACGAAAATCAACGGTGATTAGGTTGGTTGTAAAGGTGGTAAACTTTTTTGGTGGTAAATATATCCTTCCCCTAATTATTGATAAATAAGTTACTTCCAAAATAAGAGTAAAGCAGGACTTAAGACTTAAGACTTAAGAGCAACAAGCCATTCTCAATTGCTTAATAAAGACTTTCATTAATAATTCCTAAATGAAGAATCTATGCTAAAAGTTACAAATGATTAACCCTAGTGGGATATTGTATCTAATCATATTTAAATTTTTATTGAGCAAAAAAAAAAAAAACAAAAGAAGTTACAAATGATTATATATTTCATTAAAAAAATGAATGAGAAGAGATTCTATATTTTTTCTTATACGGTAATTGAACGGTTATATTTTAATTGTGGGAGTTAGTATACGTAAGATGGTAAAAAAAGAAATTGATAGGATAAGGAATTACCTATGAATATTTTTTATCTCCTTCCCTTGTCACGAATAATTAACCTTTTGTATGATTATTAAATGGGTTTGATATTTGTCATTTTAAATGACATAGTTATGTAATTTTAGGAGAAAAATAGATACAAAAAAATGAAAATTACGTGGGAGAAAGTGAGTGGTTCTTTTTTAATTTTAAGTAAAAAATATTATTTTGTGTCTAAATTTCTCTTAAAATGATATAAAAATCAATCATTTTAAACTAACATTTTTCCCATGTTAATTTTTTTTTTTTTTGTCTATTTCTTCTCTGAATCTGGTATCCCCACGGGTTTGCCTTTGGGACTAATATAATATAAGAAATTAGGGGTCTAAATGGGTCTTCAAGCCAGAAATAAATAGGCTAAGCCCATATAGAATATTTTAAGTCTGGCCCAACTTCTTTCATAAGCTAAAATATTGTTAAATATTTTTTTTAAAGAAATCTGAAATGTCACCAAATAAGCTTATCATATCTGTGAAACCACAAAATGACCGGTGAGTATGAATCCCACTCCCCTAAAATTTGAGCTTATTCCAATGAAGTATCACTGCACCGCACCGGAGCCTCTTCCCTTCTTCTTCTCCTCTGCGCGACGCTTCTGTCTCGGTCTTTATTTCTCTCTTTTTTTCTTTCTTTTCGTTCTTATTATGTTATCTCTCTCCCACGTTCCCTTTCTTTCTTTCTTTTTCTTTTACTTTTTGAAATTTCAAAATCATGAGTCCCAACTCCCATGACTTTAATAAAAATTACGGATCCAACAGGTTGGAGATGGGGAACAAACAACAGCGCAACTTATGTGGACCAAAGGTAACAAAAAGGAAAAAAATATGGCACTTCTAAACTCTATTATATAAAATAAATTTTATTAAAAAAATTGTTTAAAAATATAGGCCAACATGGGCTTTACAAGATAGACATGTGGCCTGATTTTTAAGAGGTTTTATGATTAGCCCAAATCTATCTTGTTTTATAACATGACCATAGGCCGTGAACACAACTTTCCATGCGATTCGCCTTATTAAATCTACTTAAACATGACCATACCGTGAATTTCCGAGCTTTATAACATGTTCAACGGTCATTATATTTTGAATTTACCCATTTCCAACGAATATTAAAGAACCAACTTCAAGAAAACTCCACTTGGTTTCTTTGGCCAACAACCATCTATTCTCGTCACCTGACTCAACTCTGTTCATTGATTGGTTTGTGTTGCCGCTTATGGGTAATGTGACCAATTCTCTGAAAGTTGAGTTTGTGTTGGTTTCATAGGCACGGGAGTGGGATGCCAAATTGCCTATGCTCTAGTTTATGATCCTATTAGTCTTCATTTGTTCCATTACTGCTGCAAACCACTTGTTTTTTTACCCACACAAATGAGTGCATCTATGTTGGGTCTTGTTTTAAAGGATATACTTCAGGCTGTCACTCCCTCACAAAAAGATTGGGACTTGCGCTTTGCCCTCATCATCGCTGATTTACGAATAGTTGTTCAATCTATGCAAAACCTGAGAGGTGACTTTTGCTACAAGTTTTGTTTTATTTATCTCTCTTTCTTTCATCTTACGATAGCTAATGTAGCTTGTTCTAGTGCAACTAAAAGGCATGGTAGCTCAGAATCCCAAGGGTTTGTTTGAGTCGGGGGTTCAAACCTTACCTCAAGTAAATTCTTGGAAAATCTTTGGGGGCATAGGAGATTAGTCTCATCCTTCCTCCGGTAGCGAAACTCAATGCACCCGCTGTTCCAATGAGGGGCTAGCCTACAGGGCCGTATCCCGAGGACAAGGTGACTGAAGGAGATTTGATTGGGGATACTCCGGGTTATACAAAAAAAAAAGGCATGGTTTTTGTATGTGGTGCACCAAGATGCATGGCAGTGGCTAGTTGTGTTCATCTAAATGCTTTTGTTAGCATTGGTTATTCTCAAACTTATTATTCAATATGGGAAAACATTTTCTCATGTTACATTGAGAATTCAATTATCAAGTCGTGACTCTTCGATTTGCGTGACCCGCCACTAGTTGAGTCACGACATGAGAATTCAATTCTCATGCAACATGAGAAAATTAAATCCCATTCAATATACAAGATTCATTTAAGTTACTTCGCTGAATCTCACTGCTATGTACCAGCACCAGGGGCTGACTTGTGCCAATATAGAGTGGGGAGGGCAGGCCTCCCAAATTTTATAAACCCTCTACGCTTTATGTATAATTGGACCCTTCTACAAGTTTAGTTTTTTCATAAATTCCCTTAGTCAATTATTTTTTAGCCACTTTAGGAATTTAGTTATGTTAGAATTGAAAATCCACACGGATGCAAGCAGCACCTGTGTGCCAAGTAGAACTTGGTTGCTGAGGTTGTCTTAGGCTTTTGACATTCAATTTGTTAAGAGTCGTTTGTCCTAGATAATTATTCATTTTTTCATCAAGAAGATTAGCAAAGTCCTTCTGGTTCTTGGAGATTTTTCATGGTTGAAAATTTAGATTGCTTTCAACATTTCTTCCGTCTTTATTATTTTTGTTTCTAATCTTTTCTAGTATTTTTTTTTCTTCCTGTCTTCCAATGAAAGGAACAACAATATATGCCAGATTTTTGGTTCAAGCTTCACATCTGCCTGGGGGATTTTCCAATAAATAATAATCAATATGAATTTTATCATATTTTACATAACAAATTTTTTAAGCTTTTCATTCTTACTGTTATACCTTGAGTACTCAAAATATATTTTCAGGCGACTTACCATGAAGTTTTCCAATCTTGAGAAAGTCAGTTTCTGATGTGGCTAGGGCTCTTGTATCTTATAGAAATGAGAAAACGTTTATTTCCATCAGTTATGAAATTCAAGTATTTATAGTGGTACTTTTACACCATTTTTGGAACAGGAGCAACTGTTGAGCCATTTGGATCGTTTGTGTCCAATCTCTTCACACCATGGAGTGACTTGGATATTTCAATTGAGTTATCAAATGGTTCACATATTTCATCTGCTGGTAGAAAACATAAACAAATGTTATTGGGGTGTCTTTTAAGAGCTTTGGAAATGGAAGGTAACTTTCTCATACGTTGAGCATCTGTCACTTGTTGCCAAAAACTCTTTGTTAAACATCAAGAAGATCAATTTCTCTTCTCTTTAAGTTTGATAATGTCCTTCTCTTCACCTTCACATTGCTCAAGCAATTGGTGTAAACCTTGGTTGAGTTGTTTCATCAAAACAAAAGAAGCTTATTTGAGTTAATCAAATAGCCATGTAAGAAATTCTAGCACGGGGCACAAATCATTGTATAATCATCATGTGATTATTACGTATACTCTCCATGATTTACCAATACAACTAGGAAGTGTTAACTATTGGGCGACAATTAATGTATGTAGCACGCACTTGTGACTTTTATAGGGTACAGAATTGATTCTACACGTCTCCTTTCAATTGTCATTTGATTGTAATTTATGCTCTTATGGTAATGCAAGAAGGAACATTGGAATTTGCAAGTTTATTTTTTATGTCCTAGTACATTTTTGTAATAACAGAAATTTGCAGGTGGATGGACCAGCTTGCAGCTTATCTCAAATGCACGAGTTCCCATTTTAAAATTTAAAAGCAACCGACAGAGTATATCTTGTGATGTTTCAATTGATAGCCTGCAGAACCAAATGAAATCCAAGATTTTGTTAAGGATATACAGGATAGACAACCGCTTTCGCAGTATGGTTTTACTGGTATGTTTTTGTTGCAGAAGTATGGTTTCTGTGGGAGGCATTGCTTCTGTTTGATTTGTTCTTTCAAACCAAATGTTAAGGCATTGCTTCTGTTTGTGTAGGTTAAGGAATGGGCCAAGGCACATAAAATCAATAACTCTAAAACTGGGACTTTCAACTCCTACGCCCTCAGTTTACTTGTAATCTTCCACTTTCAGGTACTTTTCCCTTTTTCATATCTCTTTAATGCGTGGTGTTAATTTCTTTTATTCTTCTTTTTTTCTTTTGGGGGAGGAGGAGGGGTTGAGAAGGAGAGGGAGAATAATGCAGCCAACACTAGGAGTATATTTTGTTCACACTACTTTATTTTTTGGATGTGGATTTTGCTGAAAGTTTTCAGACAGGTCATATGCATTTTCTGTGTATTCTTTTACATCTTCCTGCTTGAACTATATAATTCAACCATTTGATAGTTCCTTCAGTCTCATAGTCTGGAAGAAAGATATATCTTTAGCTTAAAACAGTTGCACATCCACTATAACATGCTTTAATTGTTAGCTTTGTTCTCTTTGAAAAGTATCCTTCATGCTCATCTGGGCCATCCTAGTCTTGCAAAGCTTCAGAAGATAGTTCCACATTTATCGTCTCTTTCCAATTTAAATTGTGAGTCTTATCAGTTTGGGAAACATACTCGTAGTACGTTCCCAAGTCGTCTTAGTCGTCAAACTGTTGGGTGAGGCTACATTAATGGTTTTATATATTTCAACACACCCCCTCACACGAGAGCCCTCTGGGCTTGAAGGGTGGACAATGCACAGGCCCACCTACCTGTGCGAAGAAAGAAATTCCACCAGAAATAAAGTGGGGGGCGGCGAGGTTCGAACCGAGGACACGGGGCTCTGATACCCTGTAAAGAACCAATTCAACCCAAAAGCTTAAGCTGTTGGGTGAGGCTACATTAATGGTTTTATATATTTCAACAGTTCTGATGCATGCAACTTCTCCCTTCATTTTCAGACATGTGTTCCTGCAATTTTGCCACCATTTAAAGATATATACCCTGGCAATATGGTAGATGATCTTAGAGGTACATTTCATCCTTGATTTCTGGAGCAAAGTTTTTTGGATGTTCAGGTTTTGTACATGCCAATGTTATGAATTCTGTGAATGCATACAACTATTTGCAATGTCAAGAGTTGAAGTGCTCCTGCTACCTGTCTCTCTCCCCACATTACTAATTCTCTGTCCTTTTGTGCTTTTCTTTTTCAAATGATCAAATCTATGAAGAATTGAGCCTATGCCAAAAATTTCATGGAACATTATAGTCTGTATTATGTGATTTACATAATTTGGTGGAATGGAATTGATCTGTTTCTGGGGAGAGGCTAATATTTGTTGGAGATTTAGTGGCTTGTAGGTTTGGGGTTGACAAACAATCAACTCTGACAAGTGACAAGAGACTGGCTGATCACAGACTCATAGACAATGTTTTCTCTCTCTTTTCTTATTCTATAGGGCTTACCAAGATTCTAACTACAATAAGTGACTGGGGCAGGGTGATTGTTGAATGGATGGTGATGGAGAGACCATGTTATATTTTTTATACCTGTTTAATCCAACATTGATCGAACAATAGTCTGTTCCCTTTTTTATTTACTATAGAACTTGCTAAACGTATGTGTGGTTTTTATGCACGTTCCTCTGATTCTTTTAAAAATTGGCGGTTGAACTTAACATTATCTCGTATTTTCTTTTTTTCTTTTCAAATTCTGTGCTAGTGATATTGGAAATGCTTACTGTTAAATATCAAGATACAAGAGGAATTGATAGTAATCCTTGTTGTGTTAAACTACACAACATTGGTTCTATTATATAGCAAACCAATTGAAGAATACAATGAGACACACACAATGTGGGACTTCTACACTATTCTAACACTAACACTCTTAACACTCCCCCTCAAGCTGTAGCATATAGATCATATGCTACAAGCTTGATACATAAATAATACTCCTATTAGGAACCAAAAGCAACAGTGCTACATCAACAAAATGAAATGACCAAGTAACATAACATCAAAATAAATCTCCTATATGAGAAACCAAAAATCAACAATGTGCTAAAAATGGCGTCGGAATGAACATCAACATGGAAGATGCCGGAATGATCATCGGCAAAGACATCTGTGCTGGAATGACCATCAGCAACATGGACGACGCACGACGGTATGGAAGATGCCGGAATTATCATCGGCAAAGACAACAGTGCTGAAATGACCATCAGCAACATGGACGGTGCTCCCCCTCAAGAGGAACTTCGGTGCCGGAATTATCATCGGCAAAGACAACTGTGCTGGAATGACCATCAGCAACATGAAAAGTGCTCCCCCTCAAGAGGAACTTCGGAGCCGGAATTATCATCGGCAAAGACAACTGTGCTGGAATGACCATCAGCAACATGGAAAGTGCTCCCCCTTAAGAGGAACTTCGGAGCCGGAATTATCATCGGCAAAGACAACTGTGCTGGAATGACCATCAGCAACATGGAAGGTGCTCCCCCTCAAGAGGACGATGAATAGAATAAATAGTCCATCTTGGGAAGAAAGAAGATTAAAAAAAAAAGCTTCACATAATCGGAAAAGTCGCCGGAGATGGCGGTGGGTCGTCGGAGACGCTAGTGGGTCGTCAGAAAAGTCGCCAGAAAGTCATCAAAAAAGTCAACGGAAACGGCAGTCAACGGTGGTCGATCAACGGCGGTCAACCCAACAGCTTCCCAAGGATCATTCTTTTCTGATGTGACAGATCAGTCTAAGCTGCAGTCACAGAGCATACTAAGAAAAACCCAAAAAAGAAATAGCAACGGGAATCCCTCAAGGAGGGTGATATCTCTCTATAACCATATTGAAATTATGGAAAAGTGAACTAAGTTAAGCGGATTAAGATTCCTCTTGTTAGGCTCTAGATACCATGTTAAATATCAAGATACAAGAGGATTTGATAGTAGTAATCCTTGTTATGTTAAACTACACAACATTGGTTCTATTATATAGCAAACCAATTGAAGAATACAATGAGACACACACAATGTGGGACTTCTACACTATTCTAACACTTTGATACAGACTTCAACTCAGATTCAGAAATAAAAGCAAGAATAGATGTTCGTTGACATGAATAACTTCAGTCTTTTTTATATATTGAGTAAAAACAAATACAAACACTGAATCAAACAGATTACAGAGACACTTTTGCAGAAATTAAAGCTATTACAATTAATGAAGAACTGGAAATAACAATGTAAAGATACTATGGATATTGTGAGACAATTTTAGAGGTCACACTCTCTCCCAATCCCAAAAAGGGCCCAATTCATACTCAGATTCCCCATATCCCCCACAAGCACCCCTTCCTCTATATTTAAGCAATTCCTCAGTAACTAACTTGCTCTCCCATGCTTCCATTCTGTTTTGCTGAGTCAGCCATATTATTTTCCCTAAATTGCCCTTAGAGTGGTAATAGTATCGTATCAATACTTCCCCCCTAAAAACTCACCTTGTCCTTAAGGTGAGGTTTATCCCCAAGAGCCTTCCACCGGGATCCCATTGCTTGAATTGTATTGAAGCATGATAACCTCCAATTGCAGAATTACTTGAAGCAAATAAGGTAAAAACAAAAATTACAAAATTAATCTGCATCATGTGAATCAGCACTGTTGCATTTGTAAACGAGTTATGTTCATAAATGAAAACCCTTGAAATCCAATCCTTCTCACTTCTTTGAGGCATTTTATCAAACACCTTTTGAGCTATATATTCATCAAGCGCTGCTGTGACTTCCACTAACGTGCTTCTCCATCCTGATTTGGCATTCTTGACACTAGATAAAACCATTTGGGTAACAATTATTAGATCCTCTTTTGTAACAGCATCAGCCCTTTGCATAAAAGTGAACCAAAACTTCATAAATTCACTTTGAAAATTATAATTAGCCAACGCCTCACGTTCCAAAAAATTCACTGACGAATCTCGCAAGGGGACCTGTGCAAAATCAGCATGGTCACTGCCACATTCCCTACGTTGTCTGTGCAACAGAAACTCCTCCTTGATTTCACCCCTTCCTTCCAAATAACCTGAAACTATGACTTGCTGCAATGATTCTTCCCACAATTTCCCCTCTTTTTCAGCCATCAATTCGCCGAGCGGAGCTGCACCCAAGCTCACCGTTCCTCCGCCATATTCTGCATCACTATCATCAGGCGGCTCATGCTTGAAGTCTGTTTTGATGCCGAACCCAAATGATTGAACTAGAAGATCATTGCGATCGAACCAAACAGAAGGCAGAAAAAACAATGACCCGTGGCTGGAGCATTTTTGTTGATTGGTGTTGTTATCAGATTGCACACTCTCGTAGCAGTCAGTTGATAGGAGCATGACGTTGGCAACTACGCCTCTCTCCCCTTCGTCTTTAATGCCTGCAAATGTGTCCTGGTTGGTGACGTCAGTGGGCAGTGTAACACCATTGTAGACGATGGGTGGTGTCGCTGAGATTTGCCCCTCTTTTGACAATATCTGTTTATGCCCTTTCACTGGAATTTCCCATTTATGCCCCTTCCTTTGGTTTTTTTCTTTTTTATCGGACTCACAAGCCCACTTTACCATTCCTTCAGGTTGGGTTTTAGAATGATGGATAGGTTGGGTTTTAGAATGATGGATATTAAATTGGGCTGGATCTAATATTTGGCCCATTCCCCTTCTTGACCTAATACTCTTCTCTGACGTTCGTCCTTCACCTTGTAGCTGCCTTCTCCATTCACGTCTGTACTCTTCTTCTCTCTGAAAACATTTAATGTCTGGTGGCTCCGGTACTGGAAGAGGATCGACAACCACTTCCGATGGGTGTGGTATCGCCGGAACTTGCACAATCTGAACCTTCCTCGTTTTCCTTTGATCTTTACTGCATATGGCGTCTTCGTCGTGCTCCTTCAGTGCAGCAACTAATGTTTGATTTCTATTTATTGTCACCGCTTCGCCATGGCTACTCCACTGTATTTGAGTTGCGCCAGCCATCTCTTTGATTGCATGCTTCTTCTCACCCGTCTCAATCTCTTTCCTCCCTTCCATGTCGTCTCGTTTCTCTATCCCAAAAACGAAAGAATCATTTTCATCTTCTGCCACAATCACCTTTCCAGTTTTCCTCTCCTCTGTGGTCTCCTTCTTAGACGTGTCTGTTTCTGCTGCAAGTGATTCGGCTTCATCATCCCCGAAGTTGTTCTCCCCATCTCTGAAGCAACTCTGTCTTCCCCTAGCCATTTCATCCAATTTTCGGATGATTTCTGCCATTCCCCTTTCATTAGCGTCCATCCTGAATAGAACTTCTTCGTGTCGAGCATCATTAGCGTCAAGCCTTCGAATCACTTCGTCCTGACAATCATAGTTCCTGCGCAGCTCTTCTTCCACAACCTTCATTCTAGTTTCCATGCTTCTCGTCTCTACCATGCCCACAGAGCTCCTAGATCGGAGCTCTGATACCATTTGATACTGACTTCAACTCAGATTCATAAATAAAAGCAAGAATAGATGTTTGTCGACATGAATAACTTCAGTCTTTTTTATATATTGAGTAAAAACAAATACAAACACTGAATCAAACAGATTACAGAGACACTTTTGCAGAAATTAAAGCTATTACAATTAATGAAGAACTGGAAATAACAATGTAAAGATACTATGGATATTGTGAGACAATTTTAGAGGTCACACTCTCTCCCAATCCCAAAAAGGGCCCAATTCATACTCAGATTCCCCATATCCCCCACAAGCACCCCTTCCTCTATATTTAAGCAATTCCTCAGTAACTAACTTGCTCTCCCATGCTTCCATTCTGTTTTGCTGAGTCAGCCATATTATTTTCCCTAAATTGCCCTTAGAGTGGTAATAGTATCGTATCACACTCTTAACACTTACAATGTCTCTTAAGATAGGATGTGAATTAGAATTGTTAACTTGCATGTTTATAATAAAAAGGCTTGATGTGGCCTTTAGAATTGTCGAGTTACCTAAACAAGACAATTTAACCTTTATCTGGGTGTAATTTATGCAGGTATTAGGGCTGACGCAGAGAAACTTATCGCAGAAACATGTGATGCTAACATAAACAGGTTCTTATCAGACAAGTCCAGGCCAATTAACAGAAAATCTTTGCCTGTACTTTTTGTTGAATTTTTAATAAAGGTAAATCATTGTTCGCTTGAATTGTGCTTTCAATTGGAGCTGGTTAACAATATTTATATGTTCCCTCCATATTACATCTTATATTTTTGTTTGTTACTTGTAGGCTTGGCTCAGCGGTAAGCTTGCTTGCCGTGGTGTGTCAGGTCGCGGGTTCGAATCAGCCTCTCTGCAAAAAGCAGGGGAAAGACTGCCTAGAGTATTCCCTTCCCCAGACACTCACAAAGTGGGTATTTGAACTGGATCGGCCCTTTTGTATGAATTCGTCCATAAAGTTTGTAACTGATAGGTTTTTTATAAAAATTTTAATACCATTGAGCATGTTATTTTGATCAAAATTGTGTCTATTTCTATAAAGGCAAACTCATTTCATATGGGTTTGTTGTTGAGACTTACTATGGTAGAGCATTTACTCAATCTATAGGGCTGTCCAGGCATTATTTACTTGACAGTAATAATCACAGCATGTTGGTTCTTGCAGTTTGCTCAGATGGATTCATGGGCCTCAGAGCTAGGAATTTGCCCATATACCGGTCAATGGGAACAGATAAAGAACAACATGATGTGGTTGCCCAAGACTTATGCTATATTAGTAATACTCTTCTCACTTTAAAAAATAATACTTTCTTTTATTTTATACTAGTATATTTTCTGCATGTTGCTGCAGGTTCAAAATCAAATTTATTATCAAATACATTAAAAGCATAGAATGTAGATCAATCCATTAGGGCATCAATAGTAGGAGTAAAGCCTACCCTTATAAAAGGAAAATATAATACTTTGGGAAAGAGAAAATTTAGGACCTATTTGATTCTGTTCTGGTTTTTTTGTTCTTAAAACTATTTTGTAGAATAGTTATGGAAACAAGTATTTTCTATGTTTTGGAAATTAAAAACCAAAACAGAAAATAAAAACAGCCCAGATCAAATGATTTTTTATGTTCTAAAAATCAAAAACCTGTTTTTCAGAATAGATTTCAAACAAGCCCTTAGTGTCTGGTTTTCTAGATAGTAATGTGTTAAGAATATCTAAAATATTAATAATGATTGGAGATGGCAATTGAGAAGGGCACTTAGTATCTGATGGAATGACATGAACTGTGTTTCGGTCTGAAGCTTCCCATAAGAGGAGAGTGACTGAGCCAAGAACACTGCAACTAGACTCTCATGCATATTTTCTCCAGCTCTGGTAATGATGTTTGTACCTGTCCTTTGGATGGTTAGGTTGAGGATCCTTTTGAGCAGCCACAAAACACTGCAAGATGTGTCAGCACAAGACAACTTAAAAAGATATCCAAGGCATTTTTAGAGACATACAACATAGTTACCTCAAAGAATCAGGATCAAAGTTCTCTCCTGAACTTCTTAGCATCAGCACAGGTGTCTCAACTTATCAGAACACCTTGGATTCCAAATTACAGTGATGGACAGTCTTACCCAATTCGGCCACAGATGCAGTGTGTCATGCACCTACCCCCACACCCACAGCAGCGTTTTCAAAATGGCAGTCAAGGAAGAAACTACAGCAATTCAACTTCAAGGGGACCTAAGCAGATATGGAGCCAAAAGACCCAATTAAGAATTGCAAGCCAGGACACACAAGGGAATATTTGATTCTTGTTGGTTTTCCATTATTGGTGAATCACATATAAGTACTAACGTAAGCATTCGCTTATGCTTAACCATTGGAATTGGGAAACCTCCCCTGAACTTTTAATTAAAATTAAAACATACAAAATAAAAAATAAAACAAACAAACGCCATAAGTTTAGCTAGTCAAACAGGTTTTAACTGGATATTTGACGCGCTTCTACGTGCTCAATAGCATTAAATATGAGATGTGATGACATGAATGGTTGAGATATATAGTCCCACATTGGTTGGATGAACAACTAATGTGGAAAAAAAATTCCGGCACGTCCCAACGAATCTTTTGGGGTATAACATAACACGATCATTCTTCCTATAAAATAACTCTTATAAAACCCTTAAATATGAGATGTGATGACATGATTATTGTGTAAATGTTGTTGGTTCATTTATCAAAGGTGCCAATATGCCAATTAAGCAGCGGGGTAAACTCTTTCATCACCAATCATCATCTAAGTGCATTACGAGAAAACAATAGAAAGGGAAGTATTCTAGTATCCTCTCAAAACTTTGTAAAGGAGTGTTGAACGATATAAAATAGATGATTTGAGGATGACTAAAAAAAAAAAATCCACAATTAATGTGTAGATTTGTGAAAAATATATATTGATATGACCTTAAACACCCAAGATTAATAAATGTAAGTTTATCTTTTTCTGACTTCTGAAGTGTGGTTTTTTTTATCCAAAGTTTATATAACATATATTCATTCGTGTTTAATGATATGGCTAGCTTTGAGATTTAAACACTTGAGCTGTAAGTTCTCGTAAATCTCAATTTCAATATTTGTTGATGTGGGTCTATTTTTATATATTTGTTATGTATAGTCTCTGACATATATTCACCTTTTTTTCAAGGCGGGCTATAACACTTCAAAATTTGAGAGGAATAAAGGCACATTTGCACTTCAAAATTTAATTAATTAATGAGTTTAATTTGCGAATTGAAACCAAAAAAAAAAAATGAACGAAGGAAAAAAAATAATTGTAACTACCAAAAAAAGTATTGAGGAAACGTTATAATTTTTATAAAATAAATACCTATTTATTTTCGATCATAAAAGTTGATATTCATTCATTTTTTTAGTAATAAAAAATAAATTTATTTAATTATTTAATTATATAACATTAATTGTTTAAAATTTTAACGAGAAGATAATTCCAGAATTCGTATAATTTGTGGTCATTTATTACAATTAAAAATAAAATAAAAACTAACATTTTCTGCAATTGCAATTGCCGAGCGACAACACATCAACGCCGCCTTCGTTTCGAAAGGAATAAGGATAGCGTTCTCTGTCTCTCTCTCTCTCTCCATAGTACTGCTGCGGTTGAAGCCTTGAAGGCAACGGAAGTGTGGAGCTTACATTATTGGAGCAACCTTATATATCATGGTACACTCCCTCCTATTTCTTCAACTCTCTCTCTCTCTTTACCCCCAATTTTTTTTTTTTTTCTCTTTTTAATTAATTATATTATTTGGCATAAGTAGATTCTGATTCTAAGCCTCTTTGCTGTTGCATTTTCTGGGTTTTCTTCAATTTTTCACATACTCGTTTAGTTGACACTTGTTTAGAGTGACATGTTACATATAACAACCGAACTGAACATGTGGAGATACGGTCCTGCAAAGTTTGCTTTTTTGTGATTAAATCTCGTTCCTTTTTTTTTTTTAGTTTATTGTTTAATTTGTGCAAAACTCTTATATTTGAAGTGCCCTTGATCATTGCTTCTTGTTTTTCAAGTTTGAAACCCTGAATTTGTGTTGATATTGTTTGGAAGGTCGTCTGTGTATGGTTTTAATTGGAGAGCTAACGTTAGGGGATGCTTTTTGAGATGGATGTCAGCCATTTTAGAAGTGAGTTCTTGCCAAGAACCCTGAACCCATCTTCAGCTTACCTCCAATTTTCTTCTCTTAGACCTTTCCACAAGTCCCCAAACCTAAAATTCCAATCACAGAAACGCTTTACAATTGTCTCATTCTCCCAAAGCCATAAACCATTTAGTAAACTCCCAAGTTGTGACCACAATCCAGCATACACTCCCCATGATAATGGTTGCACAAGAGACCTCCGGTCTTATGCAGGTCGAAGCAAGAAGTCCGGTGGTAGCTCCTCGTCTGGTGGTCGAATTGAAGGCAATGCTGAGTTCAGAAGAAGGCTGAGGCACAATGCCAGGCAAAGAAGCAAGAAATATGCTGAGTCTCTATTCTACAGGCTGAAAAACCCAAGGGGAGGTGGGAATTATCCCGATAACTTCTCTGAGGATGAGCTAGAAACAATTGGTCTTGGGTATGATCGAATGGTCCGGTTCATGGAGAAGGATGATCCAAATTTACGTCACCCGTATGATTGGTATAAATATGGTCAGTATGGACCTTTCTCTTGGCGTGGAGTTGTTGTTGGTGAGCCAATTCGCGGTCGGTTTACTGATGAGTGTGTGACAATAATCAAAGAAGTGAAGGATCATGAGGAGTGGGAGGAGATTGAGCAATCTGAAATGGCTGCAGATTTTGGGGAAAAAGTGAAGCAGCTTGATCAAAGTAAATTAAGGTATTTTTGGGTATTTGTAAGGCACCCAAGGTGGAGACTTTCAGAGCTTCCTTGGCAGCAGTGGACATTAGTTTGTGAAGTAGTACTTGAAGCTGGTAAGCAGAGATTAGATAAATGGAGTTTGATGGGTAGACTTGGGAACAAGGCAAGGTCATTGATAGTGAAATGTGCAGCATGGATGAGACCTGATATTATATATGTGAAGCGGCCAGTGTTCCAGTGTAGGTTCGAACCACAGGATAACTTTTTTAAGCCAATAATTCCATTTCTTGATCCTAGCACAGAAAAGGATTTCCTTTTTGAGTTACAAAACGATGATGGTACTGTTGAGCTGTGTACTTATTTTGGTGGGTTGTGTAAGATTGTGAAGGTGAATCAAAAGTCATTTGTTGATGATGTAGTCAATGCGTATCAGAAATTGAGTGACGAGAAAAAGTCAAAATGTTTGGAATTTCTGTTGACCAATCATCCAGTGCAATTGTTACATCCGTATACTAAAGAATGGAAGGCTAAGTTGGAAGAGATGGAGCTGGGTTGTGATGCTCCTGATGAAGATGATGATGCTATTGTTGGTGATCCCGATGAAACCGAGATTCTAGATTGGATTGAGGATGAAGGTGATAATGATGATGGCATTACTGATGACGAGGAGGATGAGGAGGAGGAGCTGGTTGATAGTGATGATGACGACGAAGACCAAGATCTAGATTTGGACATGGAAGAGAGTGAAGATGGTAAATTTCATGCCATGGAAGACGATACACTTGCGGAAGAGGAAGAGAAGGACTGGAGGAAGGAGTTTGAAAAGGCAACAAGTAGTGCAGAGGCAATGGAAAATTTTGTAAAAAAGAATGCTGAGTTCACTACGAAGTTATATAAGAAGCAATTGATGAGAATGGAAGCAAAGGAAGAAAAAGCACATTCAGTAGATGGAGATGAAACTGCCTTGAGAGGGAAGAGAGCCAAGGTTAGTCCAGAAGAGTGGAAGTATGTGGGTAGAGGTCCATGGAGAAAAAGGATTAAGAAGAGCAAACTTCCTCCAGAGCTATTTTTGCGAGCAGCTGTTAGACCCTTCACTTACAAAAATCTTGTTAAAGAGATTGTTTTAACTAGGCATGCAATTTTGGATGGTGATATTGGTAGGAAAGTTTAACATATTTGTGTCGGAGTGATGTTGATAAGTCTTCATATGGTTCCGTGGTATTCAGTTCCCATCATATTAATAGACTTAAATATTTTGGTGACTTGGTCTTTTTCCATTTTTGTTTTATGCTTACCTAGTTGCTGAAAAAGATTAAGTATACTTAGTCTACGACATCAATTTCGGATTGCTTGACACTATTTGGCGGTGATGTTCTTTAAATTATAAGAGCAATTTCCTCAATATATGTTACTCTTCAATTCTGCGTGTCTCTGGTAATTGTAACTGACGATAATTGAATAGTGATGTATTTGTGGACAAAGTTTTGTGGTCATCCTAAATTTTTGTTCTAGGTGGCCCTCATCAGTCATGGTAACTTGCAATTTGCAAAGTTTACGAAACGCTGGGTGGAAGGTTTTAGGACATGTTTGTCTTAGATTTTTATTTTGTTTTAATAACTGGATGAGAGTTTTGAAAAAGAGTAGAAATTTAAAAGAAAGTTATTTCCATTCTTTTCTCAGAAGTTGAAAACAGTATTTTTTTTTAAAATGAAATAAAAAACTAATTTCAATACAAATTTTTTTTTTTTTGTCTTTTTAAATAAATTCTGTCATTTCAAGTATAGATGAAATATATCACATAAAAAAAAAAACATTATTGCACTTGGATCATTGGATGGATGCCTCTAATATCATAATAAAAGCCCATTCATATAATTTCAAGTTTCATAATAATTGGTTCAACTCTAAGCCCTAAATTAGCACAATTCAACCAACGAGTAAAATTTCATGAGTGAACCCAAAAAAAAAAAATTCAAGAACTTTAACAAACCTTGGTTGGCGAAACTTTTTTTTTTTTTGGTAATATTGGTTGGCGAATCTTTAAAACCTAAATTAGCACAATTCAACCAACGAGTAAAATTTCAAGAATTTACCCAAAAAAAAAAAAAATTCAAAAAACTTTGACAAACCTCGGTTGGCGAATTTTTTTTTTTTTTTTTTGGTAATATTGGTTGGCGAATCCTTAAAAGATACGGTAGACACCAAAAATTGTCGAGGAATTTCAAATTTAAAATAAAAAACAAAAAATAAATAAAAAATCTTGTCACTGATCTTCTGCCATGGAGGCTGTTACAAGGAACCATGTTTGCGTGTGAAAGTAGAAAAAGACAGAGACCAAAAATGGAACATTGAAAAGATCTGCATATGATCTAAGCATGACACCCTTGCAATATATCAGAGAGTTCACCTCTTCCTATTACCCACCATATAGAACGAGGGAAGTTCTTTTTTGTTTTCCCTCTATAAAAATCAGAAACACACAGCAAAGGGCAACTTTTTTGGCTTCTGGTTATTCTTTGAAAAAAAAAAAAAACAGAAAAAGAAAGGTAGAGAAATCTCAAGCTTCTCACCACCCAACCCAAACACTTTGAAACTCAAAATCCAACAAAACCCCATACAGAAAAGGAGTGTGACACAGACCGAAACACCACCGTCAATCCTCCACGTGTAGACAGCACCAAACCGAGTTGGTCCATTTCCGCCGCTGCCAGAGCCACCGTGAAAGGCATTTCTTCCCTAACGGTAACAGAGGACACCTCATCTTGAATTCCTATCTACTTCCACTATGTTTTAAGTTTTAACTTTATGGAAGGAGGGGGATATTGTTACTACATATTTTTTCTATATATCATTTTTACTACCACTTTAATATTCAAAAATTATTTTTTTTCTTTTTTTTTTATTCAATTTTTTTTTAATTGATCAAAATAATAGTGAAATGATAATAAATAAAAATGGATAGTAAGAATATCTGTCCTCCTTCTTATTATTTTAATATTTGTTTGTCCTCTCTTTACCTTTTTTTAATTATTTATTTGTCAATCATGGTTCATGCTTTTACTTGAAAGTGGGCCGAAAATATTGTGGCCATCATGTAGTTTTTTTTTCTATTGTTTTTTTTTTAAATAAAATAAAAATAAAAGTAAAAAGAACCCAAACCAAAGATATCCAAGGGATGATATTCTTATTATCAAAATTTTCTACTATCCACTTATTACCTATCTAATCGCCATTGAATCAAAGAGAGGGAATATTAAAAAAATTTTGAAAAAAAAAAATATTGATCCAATGATAATTAGATAGGTAATAAATTGGCACTTAAAATTTTTGATAATATATTATCCGACATTTAAGAAGGGCCACTGTCGTTATCTTCATTTTGCAAAAGGAATTGTCTTTATTCATTTATGTTAAGCCAATAATGTCTTAGGTGTTGAGCCTATTCTAATGATCTTTGAAAAGTCCAAATTCTTAATGTCATGTTACGTTAGTTTGCATTCTCACATTTGCTTAGTCAAAATTCATTAAAATCAAAAATAGAAAAAGTATATCATATTCTTGTTATTCAAGTGTGGTACTATATATTAGTTTAATTTTTTTTTTATTATTCAGCGTTACTTTTTGAAGTGAACATTATGTGTCTGCTTTATTTATTTTTCTTTTAAAAAAATGTAAAAATTTAACATAGACAAGAAAGACATTATTTTCAAAAAAGAAAAAATACCTTCTAAACTCCATAATATTCTAAGGTGGTGTTTGGTTGAGGTTAATTTTTTTTTTGCTAGGGAAATGTAAATACTAGGGATCTGCAAGGAAAGTGAGTTAGATAGGAAAATTTTAAAAAAATTGTTTGGTTGGGTAAAATCTTATCAGGAAAATTGAATGAAATTCCTGAATATGTGTTTTTTGAAGATATAATATTGATGTAACCCTTTTGTACCACAAACCAAAATTTAGCCGGTTTTCTCATACAAATATCACCTCTTGAGATTTTTGGAACAGTATTTTTGTTGGTTTTTACATGTAATTTTCAATTGATAGGCAAGTGAATTAGATGGGTAAAATTGATAAATTGGGGAACCAAATGTGGGGAAAAATACCTTTTGCACTTAGCTAGGAAAGTGGAGAAAAGCCTTGAAATAAACACCCCCTAAATACCTTATAATTAATCCAATCTAAATTTTCAATCTACGCAATGATTTACAATGTTGATGTATGGTTTTCCATCCTCAAATGTTGAATATATCATATAGGTTTTCGTATAG
>JAVKPL010002718.1:5000-103764 GCA_032173675.1 Gastrolobium villosum | reverse complement strand
GCCTATGAACATATATAGTGTTTTAGGTTATGCAATTTTTCATAATTTATTCTAGATTTCCCTTCTATAGATTTTTTGGCCAATGTGCTTATGGACGGTCTTGTGCCATGCAGAGTTTCTCTCATTAGCACATAACACAAACATAAGCTACATATTGAGCCATCATGGTTTTCAAGTTTTTCCTGTAACACTGTGAGGGAAAGCTATACATGTTGTGGCTTATACTTTAGATGTTTACAATTTTTTTTTCAAAAAGAGCCGTGTGCCTGTGTTTCGCAAAAGAGGGTGCAACCGTGGCTTTTACATACGTGAAGGGTCACGGACAAGGATAAGGATGATACTTTTTTTTTTTTTGGCAAAAGATAAGATATACTTTGAAGATGCTGCTTGAAGCATTTTACCTAACAACCACCGTAGGTAACTCCTCCTCACTCATATTTACCTAACAAGTCTGGTAGAAATGGTAAAAAGAGAATATGGCAAGACTGGGAGAGATAGATAGCTAAAGAAGTGAGATATCTATGGGTTTATCATCTATCATTTAACCATGATCACAAAAGATTTCCTACACACAACATTTTGTTGGGTCCGCAGCAAAAAAATCAAACTCTGACACGCAAAACGAATCTCTATAATATAACACAGTTATTTCTCCTACATAACTCTATAAAACCCTATATGTATATGCAAGGCTCCAATTAAAGTGCTAAAAACGTAGAGCCTAGTATATA
The DNA here is from genome assembly GCA_032173675.1 of Gastrolobium villosum. Taxonomy (NCBI): domain Eukaryota; kingdom Viridiplantae; phylum Streptophyta; class Magnoliopsida; order Fabales; family Fabaceae; genus Gastrolobium; species Gastrolobium villosum. Next base: position 103,033 of record JAVKPL010002718.1, on the reverse strand, counting down.
GATAGGAGCTGATTCCGAGAGCGAGAAAATCACAACTTTCTCAACACTGATAAATGTTGCACTATGCTATATAAGCAAGAAACCCGAAGCTACATGTCCAAGTCCTCTTAGGGGCTTTAAATACCCTGAACTTTTGGGCTCTTCCTTCTTCGTGTATTTTTTTTATTTAATTTCTCTCTCCATAATCCACAACTTCCTTTTGCTTTCGCTTCGGATTTCATATAACTTTAAAATAATTCTCAAAAGTCTCCATCTATTCTCACTTCTCTTGGTCTGCTTATTTTTTCTCTATTTCCGTGATTTTTTTTTTCTTAATATGACTCTTATTTTATTTTGCTAAATCATCAATTATATATATACCAAAGGCACTACGCATTGAAATGGGTTCAATCTGAAGGGTGAGATTTAATGGTAGATCTAAGGTTTATATGTATGTATGTATAAAATTTGTTTTGGAAATTTGAAGTTATGGGTTTAAAGTTGGATTGTTGTTCCATCTGGATTGATTTCCATCCTGAAGTAGTTTAGTTTTTTTTTTTTTTTTTTTTGATTTTCTATCTTTCTTATATGGATGTGCAACTTCTGTGCCTCTAATGTGATCTTTCTGTGTCTGGATGTGGTTTATTCGAAAAAATGTATATTAAGTTTCAGCTCAGAAATGAAATTTTCAACTTTGAGTGAGAGGAACCAAAACCTACATTCATTAAACTCTAACCTACATGATTCAATGAGTGAGTGTAATTGTACAGATTCAATTTTTTTTTTTTTAAATTAAACTATGAAAACCATAGTAACGGAATTGCTGTATTTTATTTAGTGGTGGAGACTTAAAAACTAGTATTGGTTATAATTTTAAAATTGAGATATATTGTTAGTCTCTGCTACTGATTTGTTGTGTAACCCAAATATTTGGTGTCTACAAAGTTCAAGGCATGAAGACATTGTTTAGTTATTCTATGCTTTGGGATTCATATTGCTTTCAACATGATTCGGTAAGCAAAATGAGAGAAGGGTTATCTGAGTTTTGTGACAAAAATGTGAAAAACTTTGGGGATTCTACATTTGTGTATGAGTTCCTAAAAAAAAGTTACTTCTTTCCTAGAGAAAAAGTTTAAGTTCCTCTTTTTTGTCTGTTTGTTGCACGAAAAGATAAAAAGTTATGTAATGGTTGCCAGCTCGTGGCCTGCATAGAGACATGGTTTGTTAGTTGTTCTCCCCTCTTTTCTGTCTTATTTCTATCCTTTTTTTTTTTTTTTTTTTTTTACTGAAAATAACAATAATAAAAAATAAAACTTTTATATTCCTCGTACGAATAATCAATTGGTTTTAACTTTTAATTACAGTCAGGATGTTGCAAACCACCCACTGCTTGCGGGTACAATTACGTGAATCCCATAGTGTGGAGAATTACGTGAGCTGGAACTGATGTACAAAGTACATATGCAATGCTATGAGGATGCTAAACTGATGAAGCTGTTCCCAGAGATTGTTAGATCTCTTTATGAGCAGGATGTGCTTGCTGAAGATACCATTCTTCATTGGTTTCGAAAAGGAACAAACACCAAGGGCAGGTATACAATTTTTTGTGGACTTCGTGTTAGAATTGTAATCTTCACACAGATGCAACAGACAACCACAGAAGTATTTATGAAAGTTTTTTTTATAAAAATTTGCTTACTTGCACTTTCTTTTTTTCTCTTGATCTACATATCATACAAACTATCAATGACTATTTATAAGTTATAAAACTGACCAACATAACTGACTCATTACTTCATTACTTTACAACTGACATAACTAACTCATTAGTATTCTAACTGACATAACTGACTCATTAATATTTAACTGGCATAACTGATTCATTAATAAAAAACGGACATTTAAAATTTATCCCAACACTTCGAACATGCACTCACAATTTGTTTTGGGGTTTCTAACCATTATAAACTTTTTAGAACAAAACCCCTCCGGTCTCCTTGGATCTCTAACTTAAAAGAACATGTTATCACAGAAGTTATTCTATGTTATGTTAATTTCTTTTTGGATTGATTGTAGTGCACTTAGACAGAGAGCTTAATTACTCTGCAATGAAATGATTTGCTAGAACTGGTTTTGCATTTGATCTTTTTTTGATTTTTGGTCTGCTTGGTTTGGCATGGCCGGAGGATAAAGATAACTAATTTTTTTTAGCTCTTTTTTGTTGTTGTTATTAATCTCCTATATATTGTTTCGTAGGCTACTTGCTATATTTTGCGTGTTAATTTGTTAAACTATTTGGATCGAGGAGCAACAGCAAGCAATGGTGTTAATGGAAGTAGGGGAACACACCAAATATGGTACTTGCACTTCTGGTGCAGGAATACAGTAAGATATATTAGTATCATTTCTCTCACCTCTCAGGCATTTAATTTTCTATACCATATGATTAAAAAAAATTCCTTTTGTACCTTTTTTTTTTTGTATCGTACGTTTGATTCACCTGCTCTCGCCAATTCAGATTGCATTCCTTTATATATATATATATATATATATATATGGGATAAATATTTCTCAAGCAGCTTGAGATAAGTTTATCCCCAGCTAGCTCTAAAACTACGTCGTTTTGATTAATGAAGGGTGTTTATGTAATTCTAGGTGAATTAATGAAGGGTGTTTCAGTAAAATATATATGATATAAAAATAAATAAAATTACAATAACACCCTTCATTAATTAAACTAGAATTACATAAACACCTTTCATTAATCAAAATGACATAGTTTTGGGGCTAGTTGGAAATAAACTTATCTCAAACTATTTGAGAAATGTTTTTCCCATATATATATATATATATAGGGGTTTGATTTTCTTATGTTACATGAAAATTGAATTCTCATGTTGTGGCTCAACTAATGGTGGCCTCACATTTATTAAAAAGAGAAGAAGAAAAGAAAAGTTTTGCACGCAAATCGAATGGTCACAACATGAAAATTTTATTCTTATGCAACATGAGAAAATGTTTTCTCACACATATATATATATATATATATATATATATATATATATTAGTTTCTCCTTTAACATAAGAATAGAATCATTCCTACACTAACATCGAATCTTGTGCCAAATCTTTATACTTTTATATATATTTTTTTTCAAAATAGGTGGGACCCATCAATTATGTTTCACTCAGATGAGATATCAATTCTCCTTTTAAAGGAGAAATATTTAACCCATATATATATATATATATATATATATATATATATATATAACTGTTTGGCATTTTGTTATCTGTTTAATTGTCAGAAACCTGGATTCCTGAGTTCTCATGTCGAACCATAGAAAATCAGGCTATTATTTTTTGCATAACTCCTGGTTCTGTTATAATGCATACATGTAACAGCCCGTTACGTACCGGTATTGTTAACATTGATTATGATATTAAGCGCAGTTACAATCACAGTAGTTGGGTTAATTAAATTACGGGTAAACTTTTTCTTTTTATCATATTCCTTTTTATCACCATTACCTTTTCCGTAATCAATTAAAACAACACCGTAATTGTAAATGCAATACGCGGAAGCAAACAGTCTACTAACATCACTAATCATTCTTTTTATTCAACTCATTTAAACTCATCAACTTATTTTCATTTCTTACCATTTTCTAGCCCTTTACATAAGCTACGCGTGGTTTCAAACCACGTACCATTTGGAGTTCTACCCACCAAGTTATGCCCCTTTCTTTAAGTCAAGAAAAACCTGAATTTTCAAAAATTGCACTGTGGTAATCGATTACCAGTGGGTGGTAATCGATTACCACCTGTCAAAAATGAGGCAGTAGCCAAATTTTGACCTCCTCTGTTCTGGTAATCGATTACCAACTTTGGGTAATCGATTACCTCACATGGTAATCGATTACCAAGCCTCAGTAATCGATTACCAGTGAAGACAGTAGCCAATTTTCGTCCCCTGTTGCATGGTAATCGATTACCATGCTTGGGTAATCGATTACTATGCAGCAAAAGTGACAGATTACAGCATTTTAAGCCCCAAAAAGGTTGTGTAATCCATCCCAAACACCTAAGTACTCCACACAACACTTAAACATACTCTAATCTAGGCACTAGGCTCCTTCAAACATGCATTTTCATTCAATTATGCAACATTTACATAGTCTTTAATATAATGGCCAATTTACATCAAATACGGTCCATTTTACAACATATTCACCAAGACTTCAATTACAATGAATGTGGCAATGGACAAGTCCCATGCTCACTCAAATATACAATATATTCTCATGTCCTACATATACATCATATTGAAGGATCTAACATGTGTTCATGAGCTTACTAAGCATGGCATTTTCAACATGCACAGATTCATGACCTAAGTCTAAAGCATACATCATATGCAAGATGTGTCCCTATCCAATGCTCATCACATGGTGCCTCCAACATGCACCTCATGCTCCACTCCTCCAGGCTCAACCTGACCTGAAATGATGCCCCATAACACGGGGTGAGATATATAAATATATCTCAGTAAACCAAGGGCCCTGGAGGTTTCTCCACCCCATGGCTCACTCAATGTGCAAATACAACATCATATAATATGCATGTAATACAATATCACCCATCAACTGGAGACAACCCGAGAACATCCACTCATGGATTCATGTTCAAGGACTCCATCATATAACTCCCGAGACAGTCCTGGCGCCTCTCCCATGGTTGAGAAGACTCCATGGCAATACCCAACCGGAACTCCTCATGAGCCCTATCCGGCGGACGTCCCCGTTTGGATCATCCTGGCGCCGCTCCCAGAGTCGACTCCATGGCACATTCCAACTGGCATTCCGTCACGAAGGACGATCCCAGCGGATGTCCAAACTCCACACACGTCAACTGGCCAGTGACCAAACAATTTTCACAAAATCAAGCAATATGCATACAAGCACACAATCACACAATGTCATAACCACATAATCCAACCACAACCATCCACTAGGTGTGGTGGAGCACACAAGGGCTAAACCCAGTTCCAAAGGTTACCTCAATACCGAGCCCATGCTCCAAACGTAAGCTCCAAGCTTACCCGCTTCCAAAGCGTCCAAAAGAGGCAACCTAGATAATCCACAACATATCATCAATACAATTCCAATGTCAACCATTCATTTACACAATTAATCATCATTTAAATCACCTAGGCCAAAGGCTATTTTTCCATACCATTTTACTTCAATCTCTTTTATAGGTTAATTTACCAATTACACCATGAATCACACATTCTTTCTTCTCATTCCACTTTACCACACTATACTCTCATCCAATTAAACATCATTTTCAATCATTCAACTTCCATTACATCATTTTTATATCATTTTTCCTCCAAACCCCTCTATGGTTCGAATTCCTCAAAGGTTCATTCTACAAGGTTTTCAATTCCATTTTAACACACACACTAATCATATAATCATATTATCAATCTATTCCAATGGTCCATCATTCAATTATCCAATTACACCACATACCAATTTTCATGAAATCTTCACAAATTTTCCTAAGTTAAAATCCAACTTTTTCACCAAAATTTATCATAGCATTTCTAGCTTTCATGCATCATTCTAAGGCATTTTCATCTAATAGCATTTTTCCATTTGAGCTCTCTATCATCACACATCTAGAATCAAAGGTTTGAACACAAATTTCTAGATCTATGAATTCAACCATAAAAATACCACAAATATACTCACAATGTGTTGTATGATCACCACCAAGGCTTCACTAAACCATTGGAAGATCAAAACTCCAAGAAATCTCCAAAAACCAAGGTGGGTCGGATCTGATTTTTGGCAAAAACGCAGCAATGGAGGTGGTTTCATGGCTTCTAAGTGTTACCAATGGATCTAGAAGGTTGTTTACAATAGATTTCAACACCAAAATCAAGTGATTTGGTGGAGAAATGAGAGAAAATGGTGAAAGAAGAGAGAAATGGGTTTTCTTGCAACAATGGAGGCTCACGGGTGAAAAGAAGAAAAAGAAGAGAGAAAAGGAGGAGGGAGGCGTGGGGTCAAGTGAGTTTTGGCCCACGGGTCCCACACGCGATCTAATTTTCACTCCGATAAAAATTCTGATCATATATTCTTAATCTACATATTTTTCCAGTCCATGACATATTTTTCTTTCCTCAAAATATTGATAAAAATTTCACACTTCTCGGCACACTCATACCGCAGTATCTTTCACTTAAAAATTCACTATTCATCAATTTTTCCCAAATTTGCCTATTCACTCAATTTTCCGTCCTGATTCCATTTCCAGCATTATTTTTGTCATATTAAATCTCTAACTCCATTTTTCATGCCTCGGTTCACGTTTTTGGCAAATTACCATTTTGCCCTTTTAGCCCATTTTGGCCCTAATTCTCGGATTTTCACTAATCCTTCCCTCTTAAACCCATATTTTATCACATAAATTCACATTTAATTTTCCGAGGTGTTATATTCACCCCACCTTTTTAGAATTTTGTCCGCAAAATCAACTATGCACATATGCTAACTCAGGATACAGCCGGAGAATCTCAGTCCCCCGTACCCCAAGAAGCCTCATCCAGTGCGCGGACACCAAAATACTCATTTACATTTTTATCTTTTGGCTTTTCAGCCACATTTCACAATAGTCTTGCCTTTCAAAGGCCCAATGGGAGACCTCAAGTCCTTCCCAATCTCAATCTCAACCGGTGACACCATATGTGAACAACCGGAGTGCACCACACAGTTGTGCACTATCAATGCTTTACCAAGCCAATTTCTTTTCATATGCTTTTCAATTTCTTTTCACAAGTCCTGCTACCTAGCACATATAGCCCATATTTTCTCTTGGCAGGTTTTCCTACCAAATTAACATATCAACCTACATACCCATAGGGTTATGCTACATCTTATTCAATCTGTGCCACACAGGCAACTCTTACTTATTGGCACATTACGGTCACAATTATCCTTCTTTGAATTTTATTTCTACGGAGTATTAACTCTCGTCACCAATTTTTCCACATCAAACACTATTATGGAATCTCACAGCCTCTCAGTGCAATTCACCGAGTAATCATCCAGTTCACGCTCACTATACTTTTATTTTCTGAGGGACAATTCCCCATTTTTGGCACCTAGCCACAACTCGTATATCCACATTTTGCTTTTCTCATGTTCTTAACCTACAACGTACAATTTCACCTCAACACTTTATCTTTAGCAAGCATCATCTTTGTGCTCAACTGTCAATCTATCCTTAAAAGTCCAACAACTTCACCAAAACACAATGGCGAATCTTTTTCTCAAGATCTTATCTGGTCCCCAACGGACCACACATTATAATTCATACCTCACATCAGTCATTTCAACGCTTTCATCACGAATTCACTCATGAATTTTCATACACTAAATCATACTTGCAATTTCAATTAATCATCTCAAAACTTAACACATAGTTCATCATTGATTTCTCACATTAAAGGCAACATGCCCAAGATTTCCATTAACAATTTTCTTTAATTACCGTTCCATACTCATTTATCAATTCCACATGTGTTTCATTCTATACATTTCACCTTCATTATCATTTCACTTAACCAGTATGTATTACTCCAAGGTCACACATCATCTTTTTCTCATATCTATCCCATCACATAGGGATTTTCAAAGCCTACTTATCATGCCACTAGGAACTAAATCCATCCTTGTCATTACTTTCATAAATTCATATCGGCTATCACACAAGTCTCTCGGACTATCAAAAGTACCACTAGCACACTCAACCACATATCTCGGAACCTAGCCAAGAACAACATTAACATTGTGTATTTCAACACATTACTCACAATAATTTTGCATCTATACTGCTCCATCAGTAACTCTACCACCAGGGTAGGGATATCAACCTTTCATTTTACCAAATACATTTCTATTTAACAACTAGCATCACACCTTCTTACTTGAATAAATCACAATTAATCCCTTATTAACATCCTTGGCCATTCAGGCCACCAACTTAACTTAACATCTCACCATCACAAGCCTTTACATAAAACTTTGACTCAATCCATCATCACTAATCAATTTTCCATTCCCTTCACATAGGGTGATAATCCAATAATTCATTTCACAATTTCTGAGAAACCATAATTCCATACTACCACACTTGGTATACACTCATGCACATCTCCGAGTGCTCAATTTCATAATCCAAACTGCCATCTCATGGCACTGCACATTTTTCATCATATTTGGCATATTACTGTTCACTTATATTTTCCAAAATTTCACCTCTTGCGTTCCTCACAAGATACAATCCTCTAATGCAATGGGTAAGAACATCCTTAGGTTTAACCCCTCGAGCTCTTGCTGTCCTAAGGGCCCCAGGTGCAATGCCCCACCAATCAGAGAATCTGTCCTTATAATTCACGCAAGAAGAGGTAACATGCCATCGGCTGTACTAACAGTCCCACTAACACAAGGTTCTACCTCACACTACTTGACTTATACCAAATAATAATAATAATCTCCGGGAACATAATCCATACGGAGATGGCCATACAAATAAACACATTCACATCAAATCCGTACATAACGGCAAACAGAGTACTATATAGATACCTAATGGTATACTAGATATATTCTACTTTTGCACCATCCACTGTACTTTTCCAATATGGTTCCTTTCTCAACATTCTACTCATTTCACTTGGCTAGACATTAGTCTTAGTCCGTAGCATAATCATCCTCACATGATTCCAACATCTTTATCATATTTTGACTCAAAATTTTCAATTCATAACAGTACCCATATTCGGTACAGTCTTAATCCATTGTCTATCATGACTCATAGCAACCATGCTCAACACTGTGGAAGATCCACTTCATTAAATAGAATTCACTTTTCATCTCAATATTTCACTATGACACCAAGAGTGTCCTCATTTAACCGTCCATGCATTCTGCGCATCAGGACCACCAGATACATTATCAACTTCGAGCAGTGCTCGCCTGGGACTTCCAAGAGCAACACCTCTTAGGATTCAATCCACAAAGGGAAACCCAGGACAATTTTAATTGTCACATTATTACCAACATGTGTGCCATGGTATAACTTGCACACCGGGACTCCATCATGAATCCCCTACCACATTGAGCATCCAATGACACTCCAAAGAGACAATCTCTTCACATTTCCCATCATAGGGAATTTCACTTACATCATTACTTTTTACCGAAAATAATTTTTCTTTTTCCATAGAGTTTACTAACTCAAAACAACATAATTATACATTTAGGCACCCGGCCTTCACAATACATATATATATATACATAGATACATGCCAACACTTAGCCATCACAGGATTACTATCCACATATAACTAGGCCGCAACCTTAACATTTCAATGCTACCCAACATTATGGAAGCATCTTGGTACCATTACTACACCACACTCAGTTATATTTTCTCACCTCACATTTGTCAAGTCCAACCATCCTTATATTATGAACCTTCATACTTTCAATCAAATTCATCCAATACCTTACATGGCAATTTCCTCAACTTCTTATATTTTACTTTTTATACATATGATACCCTCACTTACATTCAGCCAACATTAAATCATCATGGACCAAAGTCCCATTTTAAACATTGAATTATCCCACACATCTTTTCCATAGTTCATTTAAGTTACTCACAATCCTCAATCCAACATTTCTAAAATTTCTATTTATTTCTACATCCAAGCATATTAAGTCATCCATGTGTATGCCCTCATCAAGGGTCTTATAACCTTATACTTTACCCTAAGGTATCCAATATTACACATAACACTCATATTCCAAGTTTTTCACAAATTCATCGGGGTTTCAGTTCCCCTACCACATCAAAGATATACCACTAATTCCACACACCAGATACTCGATTATTCTAACTTCCATACATTTAGGAGAGACTACCAACATCACCATACCAACTCAATTCAATCATTTACATATACCAACACACCTTCCTTTATTTCTATTCATCACAATACATGTTTACATTTCACGTTTTCTTCAATTACCACAAATTTCACTAAGTTACAACAATCCAATAGCACCATAAATTTTATTGCATAAATCATCATGATCAATCATACTACCACATTATGCAACAATTCACAACACCATTAACTCACTAAGTCCTTGATTACAGTATCACCATTTATTCTCACTAAGTCCTCAATTACACCAAATTCACTTACTAACATATCCATCCGTGGAGCAGTCAACACTGCACCCACAACCTCAGCCTAAAGACTGGCATTGGTGCTCCAGGGTTGTCACGAAGGCATCTTATACTGACCACACATTGAACACAAAGGAATGGGTTGATCAGGCCCAAACTAAGGAATCACATGTGTAGCAGTCAATAAGAGTCTACGTACAACTATACAGCACTCACCTCAATTACACAATCATCAGAGTTCCCTAAAGAAACTGCTCTGATACCATAAAATGTAACAGCCCGTTACGTACCGGTATTGTTAACATTGATTATGATATTAAGCGCAGTTACAATCACAGTAGTTGGGTTAATTAAATTACGGGTAAACTTTTTCTTTTTATCATATTCCTTTTTATAACCATTACCTTTTCCGTAATCAATTAAAACAACACCATAATTGTAAATGCAATACACGGAAGCAAACAGTCTAACAACATCACTAATCATTCTTTTTATTCAACTCATTTAAACTCATCAACTTATTTTCATTTCTTACCATTTTCTAGCCCTTTACATAAGCTACGCGTGGTTTCAAACCACGTACCATTTGGAGTTCTACCCACCAAGTTATGCCCCTTTCTTTAAGTCAAGAAAAACCTGAATTTTCAAAAATTGCACTGTGGTAATCGATTACCAGTGGGTGGTAATCGATTACCACCTGTCAAAAATGAGGCAGTAGCCAAATTTTGACCTCCTCTGTTCTGGTAATCGATTACCAACTTTGGGTAATCGATTACCTCACATGGTAATCGATTACCAAGCCTCAGTAATCGATTACCAGTGAAGACAGTAGCCAATTTTCGTCCCCTGTTGCATGGTAATCGATTACCATGCTTGGGTAATCGATTACTATGCAGCAAAAGTGACAGATTACAGCATTTTAAGCCCCAAAAAGGTTGTGTAATCCATCCCAAACACCTTAGTACTCCACACAACACTTAAACATACTCTAATCTAGGCACTAGGCCCTTCAAACATGCATTTTCATTCAATTATGCAACATTTACATAGTCTTTAATATAATGGCCAATTTACATCAAATATGGTCCATTTTACAACATATTCACCAAGACTTCAATTACAATGAATGTGGCAATGGACAAGTCCCATGCTCACTCAAATATACAATATATTCTCATGTCCTACATATACATCATATTGAAGGATCTAACATGTGTTCATGAGCTTACTAAGCATGGCATTTTCAACATGCATAGATTCATGACCTAAGTCTAAAGCATACATCATATGCAAGATGTGTCCCTATCCAATGCTCATCACATGGTGCCTCCAACATGCACCTCATGCTCCACTCTTCCAGGCTCAACCTGACCTGAAATGATGCCCCACAACACGGGGTGAGATATATAAATATATCTCAGTAAACCAAGGGCCCTGGAGGTTTCTCCACCCCATGGCTCACTCAATGTGCAAATACAACATCATATAATATGCATGTAATACAATATCACCCATCAACTGGAGACAACCCGAGAACATCCACTCATGGATTCATGTTCAAGGACTCCATCATATAACTCCCGAGACAGTCCTGGCGCCTCTCCCATGGTTGAGAAGACTCCATGGCAATACCCAACCGGAACTCCTCATGAGCCCTATCCGGCGGACGTCCCCGTTTGGATCATCCTGGCGCCGCTCCCAGAGTCGACTCCATGGCAAAACCCGACTGGCATTCTCCCAAGGACGAACCCAGCGGATGTCCAAACTCCACACACGTCAACTGGCCAGTGACCAAACAATTTTCACAAAATCAAGCAATATGCATACAAGCACACAATCACACAATGTCATAACCACATAATCCAACCACAACCATCCACTAGGTGTGGTGGAGCACACAAGGGCTAAACCCCAGTTCCAATGGTTACCTCAATACCGAGCCCATGCTCCAAACGTAAGCTCCAAGCTTACCCGCTTCCAAAGCGTCCAAAAGAGGCAACCTAGATAATCCACAACATGATTATCAATACAATTCCAATGTCAACCATTCATTTACACAATTAATCATCATTTAAATCACCTAGGCCAAAGGCTATTTTTCCATACCATTTTACTTCAATCTCTTTTATAGGTTAATTTACCAATTACACCATGAATCACACATTCTTTCTTCTCATTCCACTTTACCACACTATACTATCATCCAATTAAACATCATTTTCAATCATTCAACTTCCATTACATCATTTTTATATCATTTTTCCTCCAAACCCCTCTATGGTTCGAATTCCTCAAAGGTTCATTCTACAAGGTTTTCAATTCCATTTTAACACACACACTAATCATATAATCATATTATCAATCTATTCCAATGGTCCATCATTCAATTATCCAATTACACCACATACCAATTTTTATGAAATCTTCACAAATTTTCCTAAGTTAAAAACCTAACTTTTTCACCAAAATTTATCATAGCATTTCTAGCTTTCATGCATCATTCTAAGGCATTTTCATCTAATAGCATTTTTCCATTTGGGCTCTCTATCATCACACATCTAAAATCAAAGGTTTGAACATAAATTTCTAGATCTATGAAATCAACCATCAAAATACCACAAATATACTCACAATGTGTTGTATGATCACCACCAAGGCTTCACTAAACCATTAGAAGATCAAAACTCCAAGAAAACTCCAAAACCCAACATGGTTCAGATCTGTTTTGCCCCAAAACGCAGCCAAGGAGATGGTTTCATGGCTTCTAAGTGTTACCAATGGATCTAGAAGGTTGTTTACAATAGATTTCAACACCAAAATCAAGTGATTTGGTGGAGAAATAGAGAAAATGGTGAAAAGAGAGAAATGGGTTCCATGTTTCTTGCAACAATGGAGGCTCACGGGTGAAAAGAAGAAAAAGAAGAAGAAAAGGAGGAGGGAGGCGTGGGGCCAAGTGACTTCGGTCACACGGGTCCCACACGCGATCTAACTTTCACTCCGATAAAAATTCTGATCATATATTCTTAATCTACATATTTTTCCAGTCCATGACATATTTTTCTTTCCTCAAAATATTGATAAAAATTTCACACTTATCGGTACACTCATACCGCAGTATCTTTCACTTAAAAATTCACTATTCATCAATTTTTCCCAATTTTGTCTACTCACTCAATTTTCCGTCCTGATTCCATTTTCGGCATTATTTTTGTCATATCAAATCTCTAACTCCATTTTTCATGCCTCGGTTCACGTTTTTGGCAATTTACCATTTTGCCCTTTTAGCCCATTTTGGCCCTAATTCTCGGATTTTCACTAATCCTTCCCTCTTAAACCCATATTTTATCACATAAATTCACATTTAATTTTCCGAGGTGTTATAATACATGTCTCTTAACACCTGTATAATCACGTTTGGAATGAATTGGAATTTGTTGAATAAACTTTAAATGTTTTGTTAGTTTTATATTTAATAGTCTTAATTAAGCAGTCATGTGTTTAGGTAAATGAAAGGCCAAGAGTTGTAAGAAAGTGAAAGGCCAAGAGTTGTAAGAAAGTGAAAGGCCAAGAGTTGTGAGAAAGTGAAAGGCCAAGAGTTGTGAGAAAGTGAGAGACCAAGAGTTAGAGAGGCCAAGAGTTGGAAGTTTAGTTTTGTGGTTTATGGCTAATTTAATGTTTGGTTCATGAAAAGGCAATCTAGTGCCTATATAAACTAATCCATATTGTAAGCAACACATCACAAGAAAAAAAGAAATACAAGTTTTGTCTTCTCCACAAGAAAATAGTTGTTTTTATTTTAAGTTCTACATTATAGTGATACCACAAATTGGTATCAAAGCTATGGAGAGGGGGAGTGATATGGCACTACCTAAGTTGACGAAGGAGAACTACGAGAATTGGAGCATCCAGATGAAGGCTCTTCTCGGATCCCAGGACGCTTGGGAGAATGTTCAAGCAGGTTTTGTAGAACCACAGGACACTGGAGGCCATTCGGCGGCTCAAACCAAAGCGTTGAAAGAGACGCATGCAAAAGACAAGCTGGCGTTATTCATGCTCTTCCGAGCTGTAGACGAATCCGGGTTCGAGAAGATAGCAAATTGTGAGACCTCAAAGGCAGCCTGGGACATCTTAGCAAATGTCTATAGAGGAGCTAACCGGGTTAAACAAGTCCGGCTTCAAACCCTTCGTGCCGAGTTGGAGGGAATGAAGATGAAAGACACGGAAGGAGTATCCGGGTTTGTTGCCCGGGTTCAAGGAATTGTGAACCAGTTAAAACGGAATGGAGAAGATATACCTGACACCAGAGTGGTGGAGAAAATCTTGAGATCTTTGACAGACCAGTTCGAAAACGTGGTTTGTGCCATAGAGGAGTCCAAGGACCTGTCTACACTCACCATTGACGAGTTGGCGGGTTCCCTTGAAGCGCATGAACAAAGAAAGAAGAAGAATGAGGAAAGACACTTCAGACCAAAGCAACAATTAAAGATGAGAAGATGCTCTATTCTCAAAATTTTCGAGGTAGAGGACGTGGCCGCGGTGGACGAGGTACTAGCCGTGGTGGTAGAGGTCGAGGCCGAAATCAAGAAGTGTATAGTGATGAGGTAGGACAGTCAAATCAACAAAACTGGAGAGGAAGAGGACGAGGTCGACGAGGAGGTCGGTCACATTATTCAAACATCGAGTGTTACAAATGTGGAAAGTTTGGTCACTATGCAAAAGATTGTAACTCGGACAAGTGTTACAACTGTGGCAAAGTCGGACATTTCGCAAGAGAATGCAGAGAGGAGAAAAAGGTGGAGGAGACGTCCAACCTAGCCACAGAAGGCGAGATGAAGGATGGTGTCTTGTTAATGACACACAGTAAAGGAAGTCCAGACGATGACATGGAGTGGTATCTTGAAACGGGTGCGAGCAACCACATGTGTGGACATAAGGACTTCTTCAAGGAGACGAGAAAGGTGGAAACCGGACATGTTTCGTTCGGGGATGCCTCAAAGGTTGAGGTAAAAGGCCGAGGTACGATCTGTTTCCTACAAAAGGACGGGTTAATTGGCTCAATTCGAGATGTGTACTATGTACCCGACCTAAAAAACAATATTTTAAGCATGGGTCAACTGATGGAGAAAGGTTACTCGGTTATTATGAAAGACCGGGTATTGTATTTGAAAGATGAGCAAGGTCGGCTGATAGTTCGGGTTCAAATGGGTAAGAATCGTATGTATAAACTAAATCTGAAATGTATACAGGTTGAATGTTTACAAGCCGAGGTGGAAGATAAGGCGTCACTTTGGCATCTCCGGTTTGGTCACCTGCATTATGGTGGTCTAACCGAGTTGGCAAAGAAGAAGATGGTGGAAGGGCTACCTGGCATCAACTTTGAAGGAAAGTTTTGTGAGAGTTGTGTATTTGGCAAGCATGCCAAGACCAAGTTTCAGAAGATGGCAAGTGTAACAGCCCCAAACCCTGTAGCAGATATTGTCCGCTCTGCCCCCCTTCCGGGACTCACGGTTTTACGTTCTGGGGTTACCCCCAAAAGGCCTCCGCTAGGAAAGGTTTCCACACCCATATATATGGCATGCTTTGTTCTCCTTTCCAACCGATGTGGGATATTACATCCTCCCCCACTGGGAATACAGCGTCCCCGCTGTACACACCGGTCCAGGACCAGGCTCTGATACCAACTGTAACAGCCCCGATTCCTATAGCAGATATTGTCCGCTCTGCCACCCTTCCGGGACTCACGGTTTTACGTTCTGGGGTTACCCCCAAAAGGCCTCCGCTAGGAAAGGTTTCCACACCCATATATATGGCATGCTTTGTTCTCCTTTCCAACCGATGTGGGATATTACAGCAAGATTTCGGGCTAAGCAACCTCTGGAACTAATACATACCGACTTGTGTGGACCCATCAATCTGGGTTCCTTCAGCGGTAAGAAGTATTTTATTTCCTTTATTGATGATTTCTCACGGAAAACTTGGGTTTACTTTCTGAAGGAGAAGTCCGAGGTGTTTGATGTGTTCAAAAGGTTCAAGGTGATGATTGAGAAGGCAACAGGAAGCTATATCAAATCGGTGCGGTCTGACAGAGGTGGGGAATATACCTCAACAGCGTTTATGTCTTTCTGTGAGGAACAGGGGATAAGGAGGTTTCTAACAGCACCATACTCACCACAACAGAATGGCGTGGCTGAAAGGAAGAACCGGACTATTCTTGACATGGTTCGGTCAATGCCGAAGAACAAAAGGATGCCGAAGGAGTTTTGGGTGGAAGCTGTGCAGTGTGCTGTGTATGTGCAGAACCGATGTCCACATTCGAACTTGGATGATAAAACTCCACAAGAAGCATGGAGCGGTCAAAAGCCTTCAGTGACTCATCTCAGAGTTTTTGGCAGTATAGCATATGCACACATACCGGACCAGCTCAGAACAAAGCTCGAGGATAAAAGCAAGAAATATGTTTTTATTGGATATGATGAAAAAACAAAGGGGTATAAGCTGTTTGACCCCGTCAACAAAAAAGTCATAGTAAGCAGAGATGTAAAGCTCAATGAAGTAAATGAGTGGGACTGGAACAATTCTTCTGAGGTAAACTTTGAAGACAGAATCTCAACACAAATTATCAACCCGGCAAGTCCTGAAGCTTCTGATGATGAAGATGAGGTACGACAACCCAAGATGCGAAGCATACAAGACATATATGAGTCAACAAGTGAGGTACATTTTGTTTGTCTTCTTGCAGACTCTGAGAACATAAGTTTTGAAGAAGCCATCCGAGATAAGAAATGGTAAGATGCCATGGATGAGGAGATAGAAGCCATTGACCGAAATAACACATGGGAGTTAGCCGAGCTACCAGAAGGAAGTCGGCCCATTGGAGTGAAGTGGGTGTTCAAGAAGATGAATGCTCAAGGGGAGATAGAACGATATAAAGCTCGACTAGTTGCAAAAGGTTATAAGCAGAAGGCTGGAATTGACTATGACGAGGTGTTTGCCCCTGTTACAAGGATGGAGACAATTCGGCTACTCATCTCACAGGCTGCTCAATACAGATGGCCAATGCATCAAATGGATGTAAAGTCGGCATTTCTGAATGGTGTTCTTGAAGAAGAAGTTTATGTGGAACAACCGCCGGACTACATGAAGGCAGGAGAAGAGAAGAAGGTGCTGAGATTGAAGAAAGCACTTTACGGGTTGAAGCAAGCACCACGGGCATGGAATGCTCGTATTGACAAATATTTCAAGGAGAATGGACTTGAACAATGTCCATATGAACATGCTGTTTATGTCAAGAAAAATGAAGGAGACTTGTTAATTGTGACTCTTTATGTTGACGACCTCATTTTTATGGGAAACAATGCCAAGATGATACAAGAGTTCAAGAGCACAATGACAAGAGAGTTCGAAATGACAGATCTCGGTTTGATGAAGTTCTTTCTTGCTTTGGAAGTAAAACAAAATGAGAAGGGAATCTTCGTGTCACAGGAGGCTTACGCAAAAAAGATTTTGAAGAAGTACAAGATGGAAGATTGCAACCTAGTTTCAACACCAATGGAACCCGGTTCAAAACTCTCTAAGTTTGATGGAGGAGACCGTGTTGATGCAAGCAAGTACAGAAGTTTGGTGGGAAGCCTACGTTATCTCACATGCACGAGGCCGGATATCTCGTTGAGTGTCGGCATAGTAAGTCGGTTCATGGAGGAGCCGAGATACACACATTGGAATGCGGTAAAGAGAATTCTGAGGTATGTTCAAGGTACAGTTTCACACGGGTTACACTACTGGAGCTCGGCAAAATACAAGTTGATTGGATATTCTGACAGTGATTGGTGTGGAGACGTAGATGATCGAAAGAGCACAGCTGGTTATGTGTTTTTCATGGGCAACACGGCATTCACCTGGATTTCGAAGAAGCAACCTATTATGACACTGTCGACATGTGAAGCTGAATATGTAGCTGCATCTTGGTGTGTTTGTCATGCAATGTGGCTCAGGAATTTGCTAAGCAAGTTGGAGGAAAAACAAGTCGGTCAAACTGTGATCCGAATTGACAATAAGTCGGCTATAGAGCTAGCCAAGAACCCGGTAAATCATGAAAGAAGCAAGCATATTGACGTCCGATTTCACTTCATCCGGGATCAAGTAAAGGAAGGAAATTTGGAGCTAACACACGTGACCAGTCAAGAGCAAGTCGGGGACATCTTCACAAAGCCACTGCCGACGTTGCTACTCAACAATTGCAAGAAGATGCTTGGGATGAAAGATGGCAGAACCATTTAAGTTTATGAAGGAGAATTGTTGAATAAACTTTAAATGTTTTGTTAGTTTTATATTTAATAGTCTTAATTAAGCAGTCATGTGTTTAGTTAAGTGAAAGGCCAAGAGCCGTAAGAAAGTGAAAGGCCAAGAGTTGTAAGAAAGTGAAAGGCCAAGAGTTGTGAGAAAGTGAAAGGCCAAGAGTTGTGAGAAAGTGAGAGACCAAGAGTTAGAGAGGCCAAGAGTTGGAAGTTTAGTTTTGTGGTTTATGGCTAATTTAATGTTTGGTTCATGAAAAGGCAATCTAGTGCCTATATAAACTAATCCATATTGTAAGCAACACATCACAAGAAAAAGAGAAATACAAGTTTTGTCTTCTCCACAAGAAAATAGTTGTTTTTATTTTAAGTTCTACATTATAGTGATACCACAGAATTTTCTAATTCTTTGTAGTTATGTCATAGACAAAAATGGATCAGCAAGACTTAATTAAGAATGCTACTTGCGAAACCAATTTTAGAAGGCGAGTTGCTGTGGTAATGGAAATTTTTGTTACTCTTGCGGTAACTTTCATGATTAAATTACTACTGCTTATGACTTTCTGTCTCTTAATGCTGGTAAGTGTCAGGGATAAGGGTTTGGTATTTGTATTCATCTAGAGTATGCTTTTGGTTATCCTTTGACGATTTCAACATCGGTGTTAATTGGAAGACAGCAATGCTATTAATTTATATGGTGCCAAAATTTCTTGCAGTACTTAAGGTTAGATTGAAGCATATGGAAAATGTGATAATTGGCTGCATGAAATAGCATACGATCTCTAGGCTACATTCACCATGGAAAAGAAAGAGCCGTTGGAGACAAATGAGGCAAGTCCTCAAGCTGTTGAAAAGCTTGAAGGAGATGCTTTTACGGTTCAGAATGAAGATGGGGACAAACATTATGTGGTTTTTCATGCTCCCTTCCTCTTTCAGAACAAGAAATCAAGAATAGAGGGTGTTGTCTCATGGCTTTAAACAGTGGTTTACCTTAAGAAATTAAAAAGAAATGACAGCATTCTGAATTGAAAAGCACTCATACAAGATATCCTTAAATTATTGCAATAATGAGAGAAAGAAATTGGGACTCTTGCTTCGGTTAAAAACCCAGTTTTGTCCTACTGCTATGTATGCATGCTTGTCAAAATGGCATGAGAAGCATCACCCACCAAGGTGTAGAATTTAATTTATAGTCCGCAAGATAACTGTTGTTGCTGCCTGTAAGAGCTTTTCTTGTGTTCCTGTTATATGGATTTGGTGAATAATATCAGCAAATTAAAAAATAGCCACGTTTGGTTATAATTTTTTTTTGATAAAATAAGTATTTTGGCCACGGTTAAGACGTGCCTAAATAAGGATAACAAAATTTCTTTTACAGAAATTAGCTACGGTTTCCATGGCTAAAAAAAGTTGGCTAAATATAAAATTTTCTTTTACAATACCGACGTCGGTTTTGAATGGTTCAGCGTCATTTTGATTTTAGCGGCGGTTATTCCGTCGGTTTTCTAAAACCGTTAATGGCGCCAAATTCAATGTCAGTTTCAAAAATGACAGGCAATTTTTTTGTGGCGGTTTGAACCGCAGCTAAAGCCAAATTAAAGTGCCGCTAAAACCATTATTTTCTGTAGTGTGTTGGGCGTGCCTTGGGGGTGAGGAAGTTGAGTCCACAGTTCATTGGGCCTTACCAGATAATAAAGATGGTCGGACCGGTGGCGTATCAACTTGCTCTACCTCCCAACTTGGCGAATTTATATGACGTCTTCCATGTGAGTCAGCTCCGCAGATATATATCTGATGATTCACGTATTGTACAACCTGATGATATAGATGTTAAGAAGGATTTGATATTCGTTGGTGGACCTTCTAAGGTTCTTACTCGAGATGAGAAACAACTTTGAAATAGAGTTATTCCCATGATCAAAATTCAATGGGAATGATTGACACATGAGGACGCCACATGGGAGCGGGAGGATGATAGCTTATGGTGCGCTAAATAAAAAGGGGCCTACGACAAGCTGTCCAATTACTCGAATTCAATTAAAGCTAGATAGCACAACCTATGTACGTTATATTCAAGTTCCCCACAATTAATTAATACTGTTAGCAGGTACTGTACTACACATAGTTACACGGCTGAGCAGCAAGTAAATTAAATGGAAAAATTAACTTCCTAAGACAGTTACGCAGACCAAACAAGATGGAAAATAATGACATAACAAAACCAAAAACTACGCTAGCCTAAAAAAAACAGCAGACGCACAATTCAGGGAATAAAGAGGCGGGCTAGTGCTTGAATTTACCTTTTCTTGACTACACATCCAGGGTTCCAAACCGAAACAAGGGACAGCCCTCTATGTTCTCCTATATCCCAAAGGTCTGAATCCAGTTACATGCAAGGGAAAGAGGCTCAATCACCGCTGATTCATGGACATGCAGGGAAACGAAACAAAGCTTAATCGGGACAGATTTAGGTTGCGTTGAACAAGGAGAGAAAATTGCTTTGCCTCCTTGAGTGAGGGTCTTCGGCTGAACACAAGAAAAGCAGACAAACGATGGGGAGACTCTGGATTTCGAGCAGCATGCAGTGAGCTCTCCATCCAATCCCATAAAGCAACGACAACAAGGAAGACCACAAAATTAGCGCCTCCCCTCCTTGAGGTGTACCTTCAGCCGAACAGCAAAAAGATAGGGTGGAAATTGAGGTGAGTATTTTTTGTCTAAGGGGTTCACGGCTTCAATGAAAAGGAAATGAGGATAATGTAAAATTTTTCCTTTGAGGCTTTTCTTTGAGTTTCTGTTACGGAATATGCACGGCCAAGAGGGAGTGAGTGTGGTCCAATCTTGCTTCTAATTACAAAGTTAGCATCCAGCTTAACTCCACTCATTCAGCGCTTAAGAGAAGGGAAAGAGTAAAGTGATAACTTTTGTATGGACCTTAGCAAGTGCACAAGTAACAAGTGAGGATAAGAATGGTGTAGGATTTCCGGCCAATGGGCTTTCATGCACGCTGCCCATTTTGTTTTCATTGGCTAAAACTTAACAAGGCTGATTTGGGTCTTCCTTAAGGTTACTTGAGCCGTGACAAGAAGAATCAAAGTATTTTCTTAGCTTAGGTGTCTTGCATGCAAGAGAATGGGAAGGTTTTTGTTTGACACATAATCAGCATGCATTGGCTGATTTGGTTTGGATTTTAAGGCATAAGATCAAAATTTCTTTCTCTTTCCAAGGGCTCTAGGACCGACCCCTTAAAGGGTCATAGGGTACAAAGCTACCTCCTAAAAGATTATTTCATATAATTAATTAAATGACCACTAGGATTTTCTTTTTGTTGTAATTAAGATAAATCCTAACCTACACTTACATGTAATTCGTTCACAAGACAAGCCTCTTCACTCCTAGTAGCAATTTAAATAATTTCTTAACAATTATCATTTCATGTGATCACTAGGTAGTGGCTCATTTTTCTACATACAAAGTAATTAAAAGTATTAAAATTCACCCGACTCTAGTGATATGTATGTAAATCGAATTCAAGATATGCATTCACAATTCTAATGGCAATTTCTATCATCTCCTAATTTTTACGGGGTGTAACAATATTCTCCGGCGATATCCCGAGTTTGATATCAGGTATGATTCGATTTTGAGGACAAAATCTTTTTAAAATGTGTGGTGAATATAATAACCCTAATTATATGACTTTTAAATTATATGGTTATGATGAGGATCTTATGGTCATAAATAGAATGAAAATAAAATTCTAAGAATTTGGATACCCATGTTGAGGGTATTCCAGTCAGGTGAATTTTCATCTGCTGTTTTTTTGACTGCTAACGCAATAATAGACTGTAAAATAGCTCCAGTATAGTGAATTTATGTTAGAGAGCTATCCTAATGATATGAATATCATAAATGATGTGAGCATAAGATTTGATAAAGTTTGATACCCATATTGGGGGTATTGTGAACAGTTGAGTTTTTAGTTGTTGTTTCTGACTTCTGATGCAGTAACAATTTGTAGAACAACCTCCTTCATCAAAGTTGTTCCTCTCACTCTCCTCTTCGCAACCATACCATTTTTGTGGTGTGGAGCCAAAATTTCATAGCCCTTAGCTCCTTGGACAACCACGGTTTTGTGAAAGATGGCCTTGGAGTTGTGTTTTTAAACTCTCTTAAAGAACCACACTTGTTTGCTTGGTTCCTTTGATTTTGGGTAAGTTCTCTTGATTTTTTTCATGAAAAACATCATCTTTCTTCTTGTATTCTTGAGCCTAACTCATGAGCATGTTCATGAAGGTTTGTTCTTGCTTAAAGGAGGGTTCTTGGTGGAAAAATGTGGACAATTACGCTAAAGGAGGACACTTGACCTTAATTAAAATAGCTCATCAAATCTGCCCCATAAAGTATATAAGGATTTATTTGTGTTAAAATTAAGGAGATGATGAATTAGGGGATTAATTAAGGGTAGGGATTATTTGACAAAAGTAATTAAGGATTTAACTCTAAAATTGGACTAAAGTAGGGTTTAGGTATACTAATTAAGTAATTAGTAAAATTTAATTATCTGTACCAAAAAAAAAAAAGTAAAATTTAAGTATCATGACATAATGGAACTAAGGAGATTTCATAATGTGACTTAATAATATAAAAATATAAGAATTAATGAGAATTAGGATTTATTATCAAAAGTAATTAAGGTTTGTTAAGTAAACACATTTAAGGCTAAGTAACCAGTTTTTAGGCAAAATTGAGGAGAGCATATCTCCCTCCACAGAGGTCATATAGGTTGTGCCTTACATAGAATTGAAGCTTGGGATGTTAGCTATGTGGTATCAAAATTTCGTATCAATTGAAGATGTATTACATTCTTTATGTTCGTTTGAGCGAGGAATGCACAGGGAGGCCATGTGTAGGGGTTGTACATGGCTGCAACTTCCACGAATTGTTTCTCCCTGTTTGCTTACTGAAATTAGGCTCATAATATTTTTAATTAAAGATAAAGATGTCTAGTTTTCTACATAAATTTGTTAGAGCAATTGGTTTAGTAGATTTTCCAGAATCGCAGAAATGGTAAAGGATGTTTAGGGCCCTGTTCAGAGTTGGCAAACAGCTTTGCTTGTCCAACTTCAAATGGTGATAACTGGAGCTAGGAAACTCCAAATGAGGTATGTGATACCTTTTTGGAAAGATAATTGAGTCTATATTAACATACTAAAATATGATAATTTTATAACAAGTGAGTTGCGCTCAATGACTAGAAAACAAAAGCAGGTACAGTTTTGGGAAAAAAACGTAAAAGTGACATTTAAGCTAAGTGGGCTTAGGGGAACCCTTAGTAACTTACAATAATCATAAATATGGCTTGGATGAGTTGAAAATAATCTAAGTTACTTAAGTGAGCCTTGCATGTGATTATATGTTATGTAATTAACTGAAGGTTTAGGTAGCTTGTAATAATGCACTAAAATACGTAATTATGTAATAATTGTTCTATACTTGTAATGGCATATTATTGGCATATGAGTATGAAAAATGGAATCATTAAATGATTAATTCGTGCATATGACTTGGTTAATTAACATGTAATTAATGATGTGAATGCTTCCTACGCTAGGTGTGCCTAGAGAACCGTGCACTTGAGGATTTTGTTGGAGCATACGTTTTATATTGGCTTGTGGGCTTGTGCTAAGCTCCCTAAGGTAAGCTCCTAGTTCTATTTGACTCCTCTCTCTTGTGGCCCCACCATGATGGTGGGCATTATGGTTCTATTATATGAAAGTATACGGTATGATGTATATGTGCATTCATTCACATTCATAAAGATGTTATATGATCTTGATGTTATGATGATGCACTGATGATATATGTTATGAGGATCCTGGCCAGTGATCATGGTATGTAGGCTGCCTATGACTTGACTCTGGGAGCTATTTCATACTGAGGTTGTGTTGACTGTCTATGGCTTGACCCTGAAAGTCATACATGTGTAACCGTCTATGGCTTTGACCCTGGTTACACAAGGATGATATGATGATGCTATGTTTATGCTGTATGTCTGTATTATATTCTTTATATCTGACTTTTCATCCAGGAAGTTGGTTCAGGGGTTAGAGGATCCTCTATGAACCTTGAGCTTAAGGATATGTGGTTATCTCACCCCGTTTGAGGACATCATTTCAGATACCCAGAGTAGTGGTGATACTTCTAGGGGAAAGGCCCCCGCATTGGAGTAGTTGATGTGCAGCTGATGATTTTATATTATGTTTAGACTTGATGTTGGCATGTAGACTTGTTACCATGCTTAATTATTTTATGGAGATCATTGTATGTATTTATTTAGGCTCATGATTGTATCCTTAGAGCCATGGATGATTTACTGATGCTTTTATACTTTGAATTAATATAGAATTGATGCATGTTTTAAGTTAATTTGGGCAAAGAGCCTTATCGTTTGTATTGACCCATTGAGGGGATTACAGTCCGTGTGGACTTGCAAGCTATCTGTTTAAATTATTGTATCAATTAGGTTATCTGTATGTGTGGGACCACGGTCCCAGTTATCCGAAATACAGCAGTTATATTGTCCATGAGACTCCATCAGGAATGACACTTGATGTCATATCTTGATGGTCAATGGCCACTAATACTGGCTCATGGGATTAATTAGTAGATGTATGTTATAACACCTCACAATTCTAAATTAAGTAATTAAAGTGTTAAGTGAGTAAGTAATTGAATGATTAGTGAAAATACCAAAGATTAGGCCAAAATACAAAGAAAGGGCAAAACGGTAATTAGCCAACACGCAACCGTAGGAAGATAAAAATTGAGCAAAAGGTCTCAGATGATAAAATTAAGCCTGGAAATGGATTCAGAACGAAAAATTGAGTGGATAGGCAAGTTTCAGAAAAATCAGTGAATAGTGTTTTTCGCGGGTAAAAATACCGCAGTCAGGTTGCACCGTAAAACGTGCCAGTGGAATTTTGAGCTCTAGGTTTCAAATATTGATTTTAAATGGTCCATAGAAATAGGAAATATGATTTCTGATAATATTTGAGGGATTTAAGTCAATTTGTGGAAGTTTGTCAACGGAGCGCGCTGTAGCTTAAAGCAGTGTTTTTCCGAACAACCGGAAAGCTCAAAATTTATCTGAGGGAGTAAAATTAAAGGATTTTGTTAAGATGAAAAATTATAATTTCTCATTAGGTTTTTAAATTGTGAATTTTAGTGATGATCGAAAGGAAATTCGGGTGAGTTTTAAATCACGTGGGATCCGGTCCCACTTAAAGTCAAATAAAACACCCTAAGTTACTATTCACCATCCCCATCCTCACTCTTTCTCTCCCCCACAGCCGTGACAGCCCTCACTCTCCCTCATCTATGCAAATTATTCTTTTCTTCATAACTTCATCAATTCTTAACCGAATCAGACGATTCTTGTCTTGAAATTCGATGGGAACCATCATCCGAACACAACCCACCGATTAGTTTCCCTCAAAACCCTCTCTATTGTGAGAAAAAAGGCATATACAGCCACGAAATTCTTGGAAATTTTGTGATTTTGGGGTTGATTTCTTGAGCCATTGCTTGTGGAGTTCTAGGATGAGTCTTGTGACGTAATTGTGGGTAAGTTTCAACACCTCTCATGGATTGATTTGAAGATTTATTTTTGAAATTGTTTATGCACCCTAAAGAGGGCTTGTTTGATTTTTGATGTTAGAGAGCTCAAATGGAAAATGTGTATTAGAGGATAATGTCTTAGAATGATGCATTAAAGCTAGAAATGCAATAAAAATTATTGAGGAAAAATATTGATTTTTAACTTAGTAAAATTTTTGGGTGTCAAGACTTTGAATTTTGGAAATGTGTTGGGAGTGTATTGGTGAGTTGTTGTATGATGATATAATAGGATGATATGAGGTGTGGAGTGGTTAAAATTGATGGAAATTCCTTGGATGTGAATTAGTGAGCAAATCGGCCTTTAGGCAAAAAGAGGTAAAATGATATTGTATAAATTGCATGGATGATGTCTCATGCTTTAAATGGTAATTAGATGGGTTGTGTTGTGATTGTAAAGTGGAAGAATCAATGAAAAATAATGAGTGGTGTCATTTGGCATAAAAGAGCCTAGAGTGAAAGATTTAGCAAACGATGCGTAAAAGACGTAAATCGGAGAAACAACTGTTGAATTAGCCTTTTGGCAACCTATGGAAGTGTAATGAAATGAGAAAGAAAATCTAGAAAATTAAATCCCTAAATAACACTAATATGGCCGAACCACCTAGTGGGAAAAAAAGGGATTTTGGTGTTTTTATGTTTTGTCGTAATTTGACGTAAACTGACGGCTATACATGGCTGTATAGGTGGTACATGGATTTAAACCCGGAACAGTGAAACAGTGGACTGCCCTTGGTTTTGGACCAAGTGGATTGAGGTAAGTGATGTGATTTACACATGTTTTTGTGAAATTCAAGTGTGGTTTAATGTTCTAAGTGTGTGGAATTGACCTCTATGTAGGCATTCCTTGTGTATCAAGCTATAAGTGGAGTTTCTGCGGAGCTCAGTGGACGGATAAAAAGAAAGGTAACCTCTTGGTACTGGGGCTTGTTCCCCTTGTGTGTTCCACCATACCTGTTGAGGGTGATGGTAGGAAGTGTGTATGAGTAGTGTAGAACAGCATCAGCATGCATATGCATTATCACAGTGGGTACTTATGTACCAGATCTCTGGCCAGTAGATATTTTTAGCCTTCGGGCAAGTGTTTCCGGACTGCCACTGGATAGGTCTCCGAGAGAGAGTTCCAGTTGACCCAGGGTCGTGGTGTGTTATCCGAATAGGAGCACACTAGGTTGTCTCGGGTGTATATGGTTGGAAGGGGTACCTTGGTGGGTTGTTCTATGAACACGCCAGGGGTAGTACCCATAGGCGTATAGCTGAGGACATGGCGTGGTATTGGTAGCTACCATCCCGCATGTCGTAGTTGTTTCTGATATTATCCCCCTTTCTCTAAATCCCTTGCTTTACCCGTTTTATAACAGTGATGGTGTTTTATATTATTGATATACATCGAAGTGAACCATTGGGCGGAGTTTTCTCCAGAACCTCTGGGTTACTGAGATATATTCGTATATCTCACCCCGTCTCGGGGCATTTATTTCAGGAGGTAGCAGTGGCACAGGAGTGGCGGGCAAGAGGCCCATAGGAAGATCATGAAGTGTTGTCATTAATTATCCATGATCATGTCATTTTAGTTATGAATTCATTTGTTAAGTAAAGTTGTAATATGTGGATTATTGTAAATTGAAGTTAAAGTGTAAGTGTAATTGTAATTCAGTATTGTAAATATACCATGGATGTATGCTTATTATGATGGAAGGGCTTTAGGCCTACTTTAGGTTTATGATTATCTGCATTATGGTTTATGCATGAAATTGAATGTTAGTGATTGAAACTATAAAGGACTTGAAAGTAAACTGTTTATGTTTTAAGTGTATATTGGATTGGGTTGTAAGTGCCCCAAGGCGTTGTTGGTCCTTGTGTGTGCCACCCATTGGATTTTGCTGGATTTCAGGTGTATTAGTAGTGTTAAATAGCTTATGCAAATTTGGGGATTTTAGGAAATACAAAGGAAACTCTGGCGAATTTTCTGTAGAATTGGCAGTTTTTGGGTGAACTTTGGGAGAGAGTATCTCTCTCCATAGTGGTCCAATTGGGACGTGCCATACGCCATTTTGAAGCTTAAGATGTCCCCTACATTGTATCAAAAGCCTAGGATCATTGGCGGTGTGCGCAGCCCATGGGGGCTGTTGTCATATTCTGCCCTGTTCTGTCCTGTTTAGTGGGCAGATTTGAAGCTGTTTTGGGAAATTAATTCCCGCTTCGTTACTTGGTCAAATTAAGCGTACGATATATCAAATCGAAGTTTGAGGTGTCTAGTTTATGGTGTAAAAGTTTGAGAGACAGTGGCTGGGCGGTTAGGTGCAGTTTATTCCGTGTAGATTGGAGGTTTTAGGCTGTTTTGGAGTTGGTAGGCAATGTTGTTTGTCCAACTTCAAACGGCGATAACCGGAGCTCACGAGCTCGGAATCGAGTGTGTGATAGCTTGTTAGAAAGGTAATTGAATAAGGAAAAAAGATAACCTGGAGTCTAAGTTTGGACTTTTGTTTTGTGTTCGTAGAAAAATAAATTAACAAATCTGGTTAAGTGGTAAAAACGTAAAAAGTGGGGAATTGAATAAGTGGGTTTATGGGAACCCCTTAGTATGTTGTATGTGATAAAATAAAGTGTATAAATAGTTAAGTAAGTCTTCCGCTAGTGTTTCAGTTACGATCACAGCTTTTTATTATTACGCTTTTATATTCGCGTAATAATCGGAAAAAGTTTATTCTCATTTTTTATAAATGAATTGCTGTGATTGTAACTGCGCTTAATATCATAATTAATGTTAACAACACCGGTGTACAATGGGCTGTTACATTTTATGGTATCAGAGCAGTTTTGTTAGGGAACTCTGATAATATATATATAGATGTGTTATGTGCTACATAGTTGTATGTAGATTCTTATCGATTACTGTATATGTAATTCCTTAGTGTGGGTCTGATCAACCCATTCCTTTGTGTTACATGTGTGGTCATCGTAAGAAGCCTACGTAGTAACCTTGAAGCACCGAGTGTGAGTATTTAGCCTGATGTTGTGGCTGCAGTGTCAACTGCTCCATGGACAAAGGACGACAGTAAGTCAAGTATGAGTATTAGAAGACATAAAAAGAACAGACTTAAATGTTTTGTCTGACTTTGATGAAAGTGAACAAAAAGTTTTATTATAAGTGAAAGTGGTGTACAATTTATGATATGTACAATATGAGCATAGACGAACCTTGCAGTACTATAAAAAATAAACATATAACAGAGATGAGCTTATGAGATTGGTGAAATTCCAAGTATATGTGTAGTATAGTAAGACAATTATGTACAAGTGGTCTTGGTGAATAGACTTCATCAAGGCGAGAGGTTTTGAACCTGAAGAATTATTGAGAAAAGGGAACAGATATGCGTATGTGTGAGTTAAGTACGTCATGTTTGATTAGCAGTTATGAGACCAGGACAAGTGCGGTGCACTTGAATGAATTGGGATGGTTCAAGCAGAGAAACAAATAGAACATATGATGAGTAATCCTACGAGATTCGACCACTTGAAAGTATGATGCTGGTAGATTGGTAATGTGAGAGATATTGAAATATGGGAGTGAATTCCATAAAGAGATAGTGTTGACTAAACACAAGTGAGGTGAACTAATTATGTGTATATTATTATGTGGAGTGTGTATAAGGAAAAGTGAAGGAATCGCCATGGATGGCACAAGATATATGTACCATGAAGGCACTATTGCAGTTAGTGGATGTCGACTCAAATTGG
Organism: Gastrolobium villosum; assembly: GCA_032173675.1. Taxonomy (NCBI): domain Eukaryota; kingdom Viridiplantae; phylum Streptophyta; class Magnoliopsida; order Fabales; family Fabaceae; genus Gastrolobium; species Gastrolobium villosum. The sequence goes on along the minus strand of JAVKPL010002718.1, from coordinate 73,073 downwards.
CAGACGTATCAGTGATAAAGGAACAGGATGGTTGAGATGTACAGTCATTTGTACGAAAGTAATGAGAATTGTAAAGAAATTACGATCTTGTGGTATATGTATATGTACTACTAATAGTAGTGCGCTTATGAAAATATTGGTATTTGATACGGAGTGATAGACGGAGTAAAGGTATTTATAAGGTAAAGAGACATTCTACAACCACCAAGGGTGGAAATGAGCAGGAAAATTGATGAGTTGCTCTACAGTATTGAGCGTATGTTATGTGAGCCGTAGCAGGCAATGGACTAGAACGATGGCCTAATTTTGCGGGTTATTTTTGTATAACAAAAAGGTGAGATGATATGATTAGAGAATGAGCTAAGGTACTACCTAGTGTGAAACCGTGTGGTTAGTGTGTGAACTAAGTGCAATAAAGTGTGAAATTAAGTGGTTAACGAAAGAACTGATGTGTAAAGTGTGCAGAGAGTGTGGAATTATGTGGTCAGCAAAAGAGTTAATGTGTAATGTGAAGATGAAAATGATAAGATTAATTAGTGAGCTGAGGTATAATTGTCAGTGCAAAGACGGACGAGCAGTTTTAAGTGCAAGAATGATGTAGAATTTTAGTGCAAGGATTAATGTAAATTTCAGTGCAAGGATTGAGGTGAAGTAGTTCTCTGTGATTCGACGGAAATGATTAGAAGATCCCTGTGTGATGGGAAATATGAAACTTATACTAAGAGATGTGAGATGTGTACAGAACTTTGAGAAAATTTAGGAATTATGGATTAGAGATTATGTTATGAACCATGGCAAGTGATTAGTCAAAGTAAAAGAGTAAACAATCTGTGAGAAGAATAAGCAAGGAAGAGATAATGGACTATGGACTGAACGGTAACAAGACAGAAGGAACTATTACGAGTTAGAAAACGTGTACGAAATTACGAAGAGAATGTGGATTATTATAATAGTGACTATGTTATAAACCAGGTCAGAGGGGTAACCGAAACAAAAGTAAACTACCAGTGAGAAGAATGACACGAGAGAGTAAGAAGAATTAACTTATATGTAACAGGTGTATATTATACCACTACTACTAAGATTATGGGGGCAGCCCATGTGGTAATACAAAACAGTTTGGATGTTATATACAGAGGTGATACAGACACCAAATGGACTGGGTCCATGTGTGATCTGGAGTGTACGGAGTACCAGTTTTGCCGTCATATACAGATATATTATGAGTATAAATTTCTATGTGCACTGGGTGCATGTAATATGAATTGATAGTAGGAAGATCTCAGTGGGGCCTATGTGTCAGGAGCGTGTAGCTATCTCTGTACGGGTTAAGTTCCCGGAGACTAGTAGTATTTGATATGAGTAATGAGAAACGAGGAAGTGTTCCACATTGGTATAACGGTTAGTATGGTAGAGATAATTTATGTGAATGCACAAAGAAGAAATATTTGGGGGATGCCTTAGAATAGGGACAGCTAGTAGTAAGTCATTTTTACGGCATGGATCATATGGGTGGATTCTCTGATCGGTGGGTCATGACATCTGGGGCCCTTAGGACAGCAAGAGCTCGAGGGGTTAAACCTGTGAATGTTGTTACCCACTGTATTGGGAGAGTTTTTCCATATGGTTAACGCAAGATGCGAGGTTATATATTTGTAAATGGATAATAGTAGGTCAGATTGGATATAAGAGTTGTGGCTTAGTGTGTAAGAACTTCGAAGTTTGATAGTGAAGCACTATTGTGGGTGTAAAGTAAGTCTGAGGAAGTAAATTTTGTCTCTAAGTGAGGTAGCAAGTTAGTTGGAACCCTCGTCTTATGATGAAAAAGGGATAATAACGTGAGTTAAAGTTGACAGAATGAGTAAGTGTCCTTCTAGGAAGGCTAGTGATGATCAAGATTTCAGGTTAAAACAGTAAAGTGTGAGCCCTAAGGAAAAGATAAATTGAAATAGAGTCAAGTGCGAACGTGTATTAATAGATGGGAACTATAGTTGTAATTGATTACCAAGAAGTGAATAACTTGGTTTTGCTGGTAAAGTAGATTGGGAAGTGTTATATATAATCGCATATGCCACTTATGGTGGAAGTGTGTGGAAAATGCACAGTGTTGATGATGTTCTGATTAAGTACTAATGACGTATGGATGAGTGTTTGTGGTAACTTTGAATATTCTGAGAGACTGATATACCAACCGGTGGTAAAGTGTAGAAGTAGTGTCAATGATGGAATAAATTTTAAGTGAATTGATAATTGAGTGTCAAGGATTCCTAGCGAATAGGACTTGTATATGAGTGGTATGGCATTTTGAATAGTCCATCAGTTAATAGTGAAGTGGGTCAGAAATTGATTCGTTCCAAAGTGTTTAGTGGAAGTGAGTAAAGCTGTAAAGTAATAGTGTTTTGAGTTTGACATCCAGGATTAAATGGTGATGATTGCGAGAAAGAGGTATAAATGAGTGGAACATAAGGATAAGTTGTAACATCGGAGTGGAATGAAAGTCAAAAATAGTTAGTGGGTGAAAATTTTAAGAATGAGTCCTCGATATGGAGGTCATTGATGAGTGTTGTGTTTAGACCGTGAGAGGTCTGAGTATAGAATTGAACTGATTGAGTTGAAAAAGTTGAGATGGTTCAGTTAATGAAAAGAGTAACAGTGAGAGTAAATTATGAATATGATTAGTAGATAGAAAAATTCAGGAGTGTATTGTGGTTAAAAGACCTTTAAAGGTTAATCGAAGAGATAAACTATTGTGAGGATTGTAAATTTCGTATCGTGAAGAGAAAGATATGGTTATGAGTACCTAAGAAGAGGTAAAGACACGTGACAAGGAAAAATAAAGTATATGAGTGTAGAATTTAATGTGAGTCGAAATCATAAGAAACGACAAAGTGCCCTGGAAACTAGAAAGGATGTGCTTCGGTGAAAGCTAAGAAAAACAACTAAATCGTAAGAGCAGTAACAGTAATGGAAGGGACTAGTATGTCTGAGTACGGTTGAAACAGTGAGGACAGCGAAAAGAGTTAAGTACTAAAGAAAGTGTGAAGATACATGAAAACAGTTAGAGTCTATTATGGAAACAACTAGAGATTTTTGGGAACGACATTGGGTCAGAAAGGCAGATGAAGATGAGAATGAGATGAAGTGAGACAAAAAAATTGTAATGTGGTCGTCTACTACCGATGAATTGGTGAAAGTGTAAACGTAAGCTGTGAAGAGCTTAAAGTATTGCGAATTGAAGGTCGTAGCACCATAAATGACAAGTGTAAAATGAGTATATGATGAACTACAGTGAGTGAAAAAGCAACAGTGGTTTAAGGAAACAGTGAAAGATATAATGAGTTAAGGGGTCAGATACCCGAAGCTATCAAGTTTGTGAAGGACTCAGTAATCATGGATACCACAGAAATGGCATTTTCGATTACACCCCGTGTTACGGGACTGATGAAATGTAATTTTGCGGACAAAATTCTAAAAGGTGGGGTGATTATAACACCTCACAATTCTAAATTAAGTAATTAAAGTGTTAAGTGAGTAATTAAGTGAATGATTAGTGAAAATCCCAAAGATTAGGCCAAAATACAAAGAAAGGGCAAAACGGTAATTAGCCAACACGCAACCGTAGGAAGATAAAAATTGAGCAAAAGGTCTCAGATGATACAAATAAGCCTGGAAATGGATTCAGAACGAAAAATTGAGTGGATAGGCAAGTTTCAGAAAAATCAGTGAATAGTGTTTTTGCGGGTAAAAATACCGCAGTCAGGTTGCACCGTAAAACGTGCCAGTGGAATTTTGAGCTCTAGGTTTCAAATATTGATTTTAAATGGTCCATAGAAATAGGAAATATGATTTCTGATAATATTTGAGGGATTTAAGTCAATTTGTGGAAGTTTGTCAACGGAGCGCGCTGTAGCTTAAAGCAGTGTTTTACCGAACAACCGGAAAGCTCCAAATTTATCTGAGGGAGTAAAATTAAAGGATTTTGTTAAGATGAAAAATTATAATTTCTCATTAGGTTTTTAAATTGTGAATTTTAGTGATGATCGGAGGGAAATTCGGGTGAGTTTTAAATCACGTGGGATCCGGTCCCACTTAAAGTCAAATAAAACACCCTAAGTTACTATTCACCATCCCCATCCTCACTCTTTCTCTCCCCCACAGCCGTGACAGCCCTCACTCTCCCTCATCTATGCAAATTTTTCTTTTCTTCATAACTTCATCAATTCTTAACCGAATCGGACGATTCTTGTCTTGAAATTCGATGGGAATCATCATCCGAACACAACCCACCGATTAGTTTCCCTCAAAACCCTCTCTATTGTGAGAAAAAAGGCATATACAGCCACGAAATTCTTGGAAATTTTGTGATTTTGGGGTTGATTTCTTAAGCCATTGCTTGTGGAGTTTTAGGAGGAGCCTTGTGACGTAATTGTGGGTAAATTTCAACACCTCTCATAGATTGATTTGAAGATTTATTTTTGAAATTGTTTATGCACCCTAAAGAGGGCTTGTTTGATTTGTGATGTTAGAGAGCTCAAATGGAAAATGTGTATTAGAGGATAATGTCTTAGAATGATGCATTAAAGCTAGAAATGCAATAAAAATTATTGAGGAAAAATATTGATTTTTAACTTAGTAAAATTTTTGGGTGTCAAGACTTTGAATTTTGGAAATGTGTTGGGAGTGTATTGGTGAGTTGTTGTATGATGATATAATTGGATGATATGAGGTGTGGAGTGGTTAAAATTGATGGAAATTCCTTGGATGTGAATTAGTGAGCAAATCGGCCTTTAGGCAAAAAGAGGTAAAATGATATTGTGTAAATTGCATGGATGATGTCTCATGCTTTAAATGGTAATTAGATGGGTTGTGTTGTGATTGTAAAGTGGAAGAATCAATGAAAAATAATGAGTGGTGTCATTTGGCATAAAAGAGCCTAGAGTGAAAGATTTAGCAAACGATGCGTAAAAGACGTAAAACGGAGAAACGACGATTGAATTAGCCTTTTGGCAACCTATGGAAGTGTAATAAAATGAGAAAGAAAATTTAGAAAAATAAATCCCTAAATAACACTAATATGGTCGAACCACCTAGTGGGAAAAAGGGGTATTTTGGTGTTTTTACGTTTTGTCGTAATTTGACGTAAACTGACGGCTATACATGGTTGTATAGGTTGCCGTACATGGATTTAAACCCGGAACAGTGAAATAGTGGACTGCACTTGGTTTTGGACCAAGTGGATTGAGGTAAGTGATGTGATTTACACATGTTTTTGTGAAATTCAAGTGTGGTTTAAAGTTCTAAGTGTGTGGAATTGACCTCTATGTAGGCATTCCTTGTGTATCAAGCTATAAGTGGAGTTTCTGCGAAACTCAGTGGACGGATAAAAAGAAAGGTAACCTCTTGGTACTGGGGCTTATTCCCCTTGTGTGTTCCGCCATACCTGTTGAGGGTGATGGTAGGAAGTGTGTATGAGTAGTGTAGAATAGCATGAGCATGCATATGCATTATCACAGTGGGTACTTATGTACCAGATCTCTGGCCAGTAGATATTTTTAGCCTTCGGGCAAGTGTTTCCGGACTGCCACTGGATAGGTCTCCGAGAGAGAGTTCCAGTTGACCCAGGGTCGTGGTGTGTTATCCGGATAGGAGCACACTAGGTTGTCTCGGGTGTATATGGTTGGAAGGGGTACCTTGGTGGGTTGTTCTATGAACACGCCAGGGGTAGTACCCATAGGCGTATAGCCGAGGACATGGCGTGGTATTGGTAGCTACCATCCCGCATGTTGTAGTTGTTTCTGATATTATCCCCCTTTCTCTAAATCCCTTGCTTTATCTCGTTTTATAACAGTGATGGTGTTTTATATTATTGATATACATCGAAGTGAACCATTGGGCGGAGTTTTCTCCAGAACCTCTCGGTTACTGGGATATATTCGTATACCTCACCCCGTCTCGGGGCATTTATTTCAGGAGGTAACAGTGGCACAGGAGTGGCGGGCAAGAGGACCATAGGAAGATCATGAAGTGTTGTCATTAATTATCCATGATCATGTCATTTTAGTTATGAATTCATTTGTTAAGTAAAGTTGTAATATGTGGATTATTGTAAATTGAAGTTAAAGTGTAAGTGTAATTGTAATTCAGTATTGTAAATATACCATGGATGTATGCTTATTATGATGGAAGGGCTTTAGGCCTACTTTAGGTTTATGATTATCTGCATTATGGTTTATGCATGAAATTGAATGTTAGTGATTGAAACTATAAAGGACTTGAAAGTAAACTGTTTATGTTTTAAGTGTATATTGGATTGGGTTGTAAGTGCCCCAAGGCGTTGTTGGTCCTTGTGTGTGCCACCCATTGGATTTTGCTGGATTTCAGGTGTATTAGTAGTGTTAAACAGCTTATGCAAATTTGGGGATTTTAGGAAATACAAAGGAAACTCTGGCGAATTTTCTGTAGAATTGGCAGTTTTTGGGTGAACTTTGGGAGTGCGTATCTCTCTCCATAGTGGTCCGATTGGGACGTGCCATACGCCATTTTGAAGCTTAAGATGTCCCCTACGTTGTGTCAAAAGCCTAGGATCATTGGTTGTGTGCGCAGCCCATGGGGGCAGTTGTCATATTCTGCCCTGTTTTGTCCTGTTTAGTGGGCAGATTTGAAGCTGTTTTGGGAAATTAATTCCCGCTTCGTTACTTGGTCAAATTAAGCGTACGATATATCAAATCGAAGTTTGAGGTGTCTAGTTTATGGTCTAAAAGTTTGAGAGACAGTGGCTGGGCGGTTAGGTGCAGTTTATTCTGTGAAGATTGGAGGTTTTAGGCTGTTTTGGAGTTGGTAGGCAATGTTGTTTGTCCAACTTCAAACGGCGATAAACGGAGCTCACGAGCTCGGAATCGAATGTGCGATAGCTTTTTAGAAAGGTAATTGAATAAGGAAAAAAGATAACCTAGAGTCTAAGTTTGGATTTTTGTTTTGTGTTCATAGAAAAATAAATTAGCAAATCTGGTTAAGTGGTAAAAACGTAAAAAGTGAGGAATTGGCTAAGTGGGTTTATGGGAACCCCTTAGTATCTTGTATGTGATAAAATAAAGTGTATGAATAGTTAAGAAAGTCTTCCGCTAGTGTTTCAGTTACGATCACAGCTTTTTATTATTACGCTTTTATACTTTTACTGTTCGCGTAATAATCGGAAAAAGTTTATTCTCATTTTTTATAAATGAATTGCTGTGATTGTAACTGCGCTTAAAATCATAATTAATGTTAACAATACCGGTGTACAACGGGCTGTTACATATGTTTAGATTTACGCTTTCGCAGTATCTCACGTGAAAGTTTTTAGAAATGTTTTCATAAAAGGTTTTGGAAAAAGTTTACTCGTGTTTTTGTAAAACGCTTTATTATTCTTTTAAAATAAATTCTTCCGCTATGTATGCCAAATATCATGTATGTTAACAACCGGAGTACTACGGGGTGTTACAGTATAAGTGCGTATCGATGAAGTATCTTGGAAAATTATAATAAGTGTACGAATATTCCTAGAATAATATATAGGACTAGTATAATAAGTCTGGAGTCGAAATAATAATAACTGACGTCAGGACTGACACCGGCTACGTAAAAGCGCGTACCGAGTGTTGTGAAAACTATAATAAAAATATGATAAATATTAGAAAAATGTATAGGTTCAGAATCTAAAGTTTTATGTTAAAATGATTAGCGAAGCTATTAGTGCTAATGCAAGGAGATTAAAATTAATACGCTTATAAATAGAGGTGGCACAAAACCTAGACTAATTTCCATCAGTTCTACGTGAATTTTCTGAAGTTTGGTGCCTCCACCTTGTCACCCTTCTTCTTCCTCTTGAGAACTCAAGAAAAACTCGTCCTTTCTCTTCGATTCCTTCTCCAAAATGTTGTAAACACTTGGGCGTGTGATTGGGGAGGGAGAAATGTGGCACCTTCTGAGTGGGGTTGCTGTGTGTGAGGCTTGAGGTACTGCCTCTGAGTTTTGGGTAGTGTAGGAATCTTTTCTTTAGTTGTTGAAGCTCCAAGTAGAGGGCTTAGTGAAGAAAGTACCCATCTTGTGAACCATTTTCGTGGGCTGATCATTGCAGCACTGTTGAGAAGAGAGGAGAGCTCCAAAAGCACCTTCGACTTTGTTTTAAGCTTTGGTGGTAAGCACCATAGCCTTTGCTCATGAATTTTTATGATAAAAGTTGAGTCTTGGCATGTAAAAAGAGATGAGTAGGTAACCAACACCATCACTGGTATAAATGAGTATAAAAATGCATGCTTTAACGTTGAAATATGTTAAAAGTGATTACTTGAAAGGATATCTTCAAGAAATGCAGAAACTGCATTTTATTGCGAAATATCCGGATATTGACATTCGGATATGAGGTTGGAGATACCCGGATATGGATATCCGAATATGATATCCGAATATGGATATCCGGATATGGCCCTGCTAAATATCCGGATATTCTGGGAATTTTGAGTTGGTTAATGTTCTGTTCATACAGAATTGTATATTGGGTTTATGGACCCATGGTTGGTTAAGTTGAACCTCTGTAATAATTGAACTAAGTCAGAATCACTTAGTTTAAGGGCTTATGGCTTTGGGAGAAGCCTAATGGCATGAAACGAAAAAGGAAACAATGTCGTTATGTCATGAACTTGTAGAGTATGAATATTGATATGATTGCTGGTCTAAACAGATTGTGATTGAGCTGTGTGTGGACCTTGGGCTACTGTGGACACTTGAGTTTGGACTGTTAGCTTGCGAGGTAAGCTTCCGTGTCCTCAGTTTTTCCCATTGTTGGTTCCACCATACCTCATGGAGGGATGGTTATATGCATGATGTGTTTTATGAAATGCTATTGAACTGTTAAGTGCAAGTGCCTTATGATATGTATGTGGTGTTCCACCTAGACAGTAAGCCTGAGTATGTAGCGTCATACAAGATGGTGATTCTGTGGGTGAGGTGCAAGTAGCGTCTTGTACTGTAGGTTGTTGACGTATGTAATTCCTACATGTTTATTCTATGTCCAGTAGGATTCTGACACACATGACATGATTATATGTTGCATTGCACCGATTTTGGAACTTTTACTATTTTAGAACTTATATTGCACATGTAAGTGAGCTTGGGGCGGAGAGATCATTGAGGACCCCTATCTTACTGAGATTTCTTTTTAGAGATCTCACCTCACGTTGGGGCACATTTTCAGGTTCAGGTACCTCGGGGGTTGATACCTCGGGCGGCAGGAGGCCGGAGCTGAGCTAACATATGCATATTTGATGATTTAGCTATTTTACATGATTATGCCTGACTTTCCTATTATGATTCTTGTATTGAGACTTGATGTGTAACACCCCGTAGTACTCTGGTTGTTAACATATATGATATTTAACATTCACAACGGAAGACTTTATTTGAAAAGGAATAAAGCGTATTATAAAGATACGAGTAAACTTTTTCCAAAACATTTTATAAAAATATGTCTAAAAATGTTCATGTGAGATACTAAAAAAGCGTAAATCTAAACATACTTTTACTAATTAATCCCATGAGCCAGTATTAGTGGCCATGGACCATCAAGATATGACATCAAGTGTCATTCCTGGCGGAATCTCACGAACAACATAACGGCTATATTTTGGATAACTGGGAACATGGTCCCACACATACAGATCACCTAATTGATACAATAATTTAAACAAATAGCTTGCAAGTCCCATGTAGGCTATAATCCCCTCAATGGGTCAATACAAATAATAAGGCTCCATGCCCAAATTAACTGAATGCATACATCAAGTCTATATTAATTTTAAAACATAACATCAGTAAATCATCATTGGCTCTAAGAATACAATCATGAGCCTAAACAAATCCATAACATAATCTCAATACAATAATTAAGCATGTTAAAAAAATCTACATGCCGCCATAAGTCTAAACATAATATAAAATCATCAGCTGCATCATCAACTACTCCAATGCGAAGGCCTTGCCCGTAGAAGCATCACCAGTACTCTGGGTACCTAAAATGATATCCTGAAATGGGGTGAGATAACAACATCTCAGTAAGCTCAAGGTTCATAGAGGATCCTATAATCCCTTGAGGCCACTTCCTGCATGACAAGTCAGATATAAAGCATATAATATAGACATACAGCATAAACATAGCATCATCATATCATCCTTGCGTAACCCCAGGGTCAAAGTTATAGATGGTTCCTACTGGGGCACCAGCCGTGCCACCTACTACGGGGCGTGTGTATACTTTGGATCGTCAGCAGTCGGACAGAGCTCCGAACCTGGTCAGAGGTACTGTTACCATTGGTGGTTCAGCTGTTGATGTATTATTTGATTCCGGGGCAACGCATTCTTTTGTTGCTACCCCTATTGCTGTGGGGCTTGAGTTGCCCAGTGATGTGCTTTCTCCACCGATGCGGGTGACCACCGCCACCGGAGAAAAATGTTTGACCTCCACTGTTCATCGCGATGTAGCGTTTCAGTGGGATGGCCGTGACTTCTCGGTAGATCTGATAGGATTGCCGATGCCAACCTGGAGATTATTCTGGGCATGGATTGGTTGTCCAGAAACTGTGCATTGATTGATTGCTGTGCCAAGAGAGTGGTGATGTCTCCGAGTGGGTCCACAGCCAGTTCCTCACCGTTCATTTCAGTCCTGCAGGCGAGGAGGGCCTTGAGAGCAGGGGCATTTGGCTATGTCATGTTGGGAGGTTTGGTGAGTGGGACACAGGAGGATCTCACTAGCATTCCTGTGGTGAGGGAATTCCTCGAGGTGTTTCCCGAGGAGATTCCTGAGTTTCCACCGCAGAGGGAGATAGAGTTCTCCATAGATTTATTGCCTGGTGTGGGGCCTATATCGTTGGATCCATACCGGATGTCGCCACCAGAGTTGGCGGAGCTGAAGAAGCATATTGAGGAGCTTTCAGCGAAAGATTTCATTCGGCCGAGTGTGTCTCCCTGGGGAGCACCGGTCATTTTTGTGAAAAAGAAAGATGGGACCATGCGGTTGTGCACCGACTACAGACAGTTGAACAAGGTGACAATCAAGAACAAGTATCCTCTTCCACGCATTGATGATTTGCTGGATCAGCTCAGGGGTGCTTGCGTGTATTCCAAGATTGATCTCCGGTCCGGTTACCATCAGATACGGGTAAAGCCGGAGGATGTCCCAAAGACAGCGTTTCGCTCGAGGTACGGGCATTATGAGTACTTGGTGATTCCGTTTGGACTCACAAATGCACCCGCAATGTTCATGGACTACATGAACAGGATCTTCCAGCCGTACCTGGATCAGTTTGTGATCGTCTTCATTGACGACATCTTAATTTACTCCAAGACGGAGGAGGAGCATGCTGAGCACTTGAAGATTGTTTTGCAAGTGTTGAAAGAGAAAAAGCTATATGCTAAGCCGTCAAAATGTGAGTTTTGGCTCAAGGCGGTGAAATTTCTGGGTCATGTGATTTCCGCTAATGGAGTTGCAGTTGATCCTAACAAGATTGAGGCCGTGATGGACTGGGAGAGGCCCAAGACGGTTACAGAAGTGAGAAGCTTCTTGGGTTTGGCAGGGTACTATAGGAGGTTCATAGAGGGATTTTCCAAGATGGTGCTACCGATGACTCGCCTTACCCGAAAGGATACTCCATTCGTGTGGACACATGAGTGTGAGGAGTGCTTCCAGGAGTTGAAGGAGAGACTGACTACTGCTCCAGTGTTAGTTCTTCCTGATCCGGCGGAACAGTTTGAGTTATACTGCGATGCCTCTGGTAAAGGACTAGGCTGTGTGTTGATGCAGAAAGGGAAAGCTGTTGCCTATGCTTCAAGACAGTTGAAACCTCATGAGGAGAACTACCCGACTCACGACTTGGAGTTGGCAGCCATTGTTTTTGCTTTCAAGAATTGGAGGCATTACCTGTTTGGCATGAAGTTTGCTGTATTCAGTGATCACAAGAGCCTGAAGTATCTGTTTGACCAGAAGGAGTTGAACATGAGACAGCGAAGATGGATGGAGTTCTTGAAGGACTACGACTTCGAGTTGAGGTACCATCCTGGCAAGGCCAATGTGGTAGCCGATGCTTTGAGTCGGAAATCCGTGAGCTTATCCAGCTTGATGATGAGCGACTACGAGGTGATCGAAAAATTCAGAGACTTGAGAGTGAACTCCTTGTTTGGGGGCGCACTGCTCGAAATGGAAACAGCAGAAGTGATTAATGAGCTGATGGAAAAGATTAAAGAGGCGCAAGTGCAAAGAGAGTGCCTTGATTATGTGAAGAACCAGGACGGTGTGTCTTGGAACGAGGATGGATTGCTGCTGTTCCAGAAGAGGATTGTTATTCCTCGAGGGCCATTGACCGAGGAGGTTATGGCTGAGGCTCATAAGGGCTGGTTTACTATTCACCCTGGTGCTACAAAAATGTACCAGGACTTAAAGAGAAATTTTTGGTGGCCGGGCATGAAGAAGGACATAGCGGTATACGTGTCCAAATGCCTTATATGTCAGAAAGTAAAGATTGAGCACCAGAAACCGTCTGGTAAACTTCAACCTCTTGAAATTCCACAGTGGAAGTGGGAGAGTATTTCCATGGACTTCGTGGTGGGATTGCCTAAAACTCAGGCTGGTTGTGACTCTATTTGGGTCATAGTGGACAGATTGACCAAGTCTGCCCATTTTCTTCCAGTGAAGGTGAGCTTCACTACAGAGCAGTTGGCCAAACTATATGTCCGTGAGATTGTGAGGCTTCACGGGGTGCCCGAGAGTATCATCAGTGATAGGGACCAGAAGTTCACATCTCGGTTCTGGGAGGCGCTGCAGGAGGCTTTTGGTACGCAGTTGAGATTGAGTACCGCCTATCACCCTCAGACTGACGGACAGACTGAGCGGACCATCCAGACATTGGAGGACATGTTGAGAGCTTGCACGTTGGAGCAGGGATCAGCATGGGATAGGTACCTTCCGTTGGTAGAATTCTCGTACAACAACAGTTTTCATGCTAGTCTGGGCATGGCACCCTACGAGGCGCTGTATGGTAGGAGGTGTCGGACTCCTACCTGCTGGTCTGAGGTTGGAGATAAAGAACTATTTGGCTTGGATTTTGTCCAAGATACTACCCAGCAGATCCAGATGATCAGGGAAAAGTTGAAGCAGGCGCAGAATCGTCAGAAAAGCTACTATGATGTCAAGCATCGACCACTGGAGTTCAGTGAGGGTGAGCACGTGTTTGTGAAACTTTCACCTGTCACCGGTGTTGGACGGGCACTCGGAGTGAGGAAGTTGAGCCCTCGGTTCATTGGGCCCTACCAGATCCTTGGTAGAGTAGGACCTGTTGCCTATCGACTCGCCTTGCCTCCGAACCTAGCCAACATCCACGACGTGTTTCACGTGTCTCAGCTTCGGAGGTACATAGCAGATCCTTCGCACGTTGTGCAGCCGGATGATGTGGAGGTTCGGGAGAACCTAAAGACTCCTGTCGGACCACTCAAGATTCTCGATCGAGGCGAGAAACAGCTTAGAAGCAAGATCATTCCGATGGTCAAGGTGCAGTGGACTGGGCGTAGTCCCGAGGAGTGCACGTGGGAGCGAGAGGATGAGCTTCTTCGGCAGTATCCCGACTTTCGAGACAGGTATGTTTATGATTTTGAGGACAAAATCCTTAAAAAGGTGGGGTGAATGTAAGAACCCGCACCGCTAATTAAGGTAATTAGTGAATTAATTATGATAATTAGGAAATGATTCCATAATTGACCTTAATAATTAATATTGGGCTTAAATAATTATACTGAGTGAGTAAAAATGCTGAAAGTCGCTTTTCGGAAGAAAAGCGCAGATACCGGTTCTGCTACCCGGTATAAATGCGTACCGGAAAAGTATCCCGGAAAATTATAACGAATGCATGATAATTACTATAATATTATGTAGGACTTGTAAAACAAGTTTCAAGTCAAAACAATGCAATCTGATGCCAGAACTGATACTGGCTATGGAAAAGCGCGTACCGGAAAGGTGCTCCGAAAAATAAAATAAAAATATGACAAATCTTAGAAAAATGTGTAGGTCTAGATTCCAAAGTTTGGGATCAAGATCTTTTGCATTGCTATTAAGGCTAATATTGCGCGTTAAGACCAATTGCCTTTAAATACTCACTCTTAGGCACAAAACCCTAGGTTGCTTTGTTGTCTTACGTGAGTTTTGGGTGGCTGAAGGGGTGGCTACTGTTCATTGACTCTCCTTCACCATTTCTTGAGTCTTGGACCATTTCCTCCATGATTCTTCCTTCTCTTCTTCTTACAAACACATAGTAGGGTGGGTTGTGAGGGTATGAAGTGGTGCTTGCTGCACACTCAGCCACTGTTGGGTGAATCCTTGAGGGCTGGTTGAAGAGTTGAGTGTGGTGAGGCTTGATCATGGCATTTTGAGGTCAAGTGGTGACCTTGGTGAGGGGAAAGAACCAATCTTTGGTGTGGCATTTTCGTGTCCTTGGGTGTGCTGGACTTGTGAGCAGCATTGGGAGCTCCAAAGACACTTTGAACTACTAACTAAGCCTTGGGGTAAGTTACCTCACCATGATCATGTGTTTAAATGCTTAAAAATGGAACCTTGATGCATGTATTGAGCTAAGTTAATAACTTAAGGGTGGGGTAGGTTAAACACACCTAGAAATGCATGTTCAAGTGTCTATAATCGGTTAAAAGTGGGATCTTTGGACTGGATATTCACGAAATGCAGAAACTGCATTCTGTCGTGAGATATCCGGATATTTGTCGAGCAGATATCCGGATATCCATATCCGGATATGGTATCCGGATATTGATATCCGGATACCATATCCGGATATGGATATCCGGATATTCATATTCGGATGGGGGATCTGGGTATCCGGATATGGTATATCCGGATATGGCCAGTGTGATATCCAGATATGGCATATCCGGATATGTCCCTTGTGATATCCGGATATCCTGGGATTTCGCAGAACAGTAGTTGTGCTGTGTGAACAGTAAGCTATTGGGGGTTTGTGGATCCTAGATTAAGGAAGTTGAACTTCTGTAATTAATAAACTAAGTCAGAATCATATGATTAAGGGCTTATGGCTTTGTTGGAAGCCTTAAGACGTAAAACGTAAAGGAAAGGCGTAGTCTTTAAGTTGTATGCTTGTGATGCATAAATATTGATGTATTATTGGTCAATATCAGATTGTGATACTGCTGTGTTTGGACGTAAGAGTGGTTGGACTCTTGGCTTGGATAGCTAGCTTGCAAGGTAAGCTTTCGTGTCCTCGGTTTAGCCATTTTGTGGTTCCACCATGTCCCGTGGGGATGTGGTTTATGCATGCTGTGTTACATGCTTTGATGTTTTGGAAATGCTGTTGAGCTATTATATGCAATGTGCTTTTATGATATGCATGTGGTGTCCACCTATACGGTAAGCCTGAGTATGTAGTACATACAAGATGGTGAGGCTGTGGGTGAGGTGCAAGCGGTGTTCCTTGTACTCATGTGGGTTTAGACGTATTCCTGCATTTCTCTGGCCAGTAGATTTGATAAACACACATGGCATGATTATCTACTGCATCGCATAGTTTTGGAACTTATATTGTAAATACTGTTTTTGAACTTATATTACACATGTAAGTGAGCTTGGGGTGGAAGATCCTTGAGGACCCCTTGTCTTACTGAGATTTCTTGTTTGGAGATCTCACCCCACGTTTGGGGACGCTTATTTCAGGTTCAGGTAATGTTGAGGGCTCAGGTGGCAGGAGGCCAGAGCTGAGTTAGACTTAGCTGTATTTTGCTGACATGATGGATGATGATTATTTGACTGTTGCTTATGTTTTCTGTTATGATTACATTGAGACTGTTGTTGGGCATTGTGCCTTATTTGGTGAGCATGGGGTTTGTCCATGCCACATGGTTTTGTTATTGTCTTTTATTTGAAGTTGTAATTAAAGTATCAGGATTTTGGTCCAGGCTATGTGTTGTAGTCCTGCGACTTAGATACTCACTTATTATTTATATATGAGATATTTCAGTTAGTTGTCTTGCAATTTACATACAGGCAGTATTTTATGAAATTGATTAAGTAATCAAGTTGGCTAAGGTTAATGACGTCATAATTGAATTAAAGAAAAAGTTATTCCGCATTTTAATTAAGCGTGGCTTAATACGATAGTATGTTAACAATCCGGGTTAACACGGGCTGTTACTTTTTATGGTATCATAGCACTTTCTAGGGAAAAACCTGTATGTATTGCAATAACTTAGGATGTTTCGTTGCGTGTCTACTTTGCGTTCTCTCTGATTGGTGTGTGTTATGATAATGTATATGTGACCACATGGCGTGGGCCTGATCAACTCATTCTTTGTGTAACTTGTGCAGAGTCATGGTGCCACCAAGGAGGAACCCTAGTACGAGCGAGGATCAATCGGATCCTATCCTGGCTGCATTAGCTGAGATGCAGGCGGCCCGACTAGCCGACCAGGAGGCCACGAGATTGGCAAACCAGGCGATGCTGGACGTCATCAGAGAGGCGAACCGGCGAGCCACTGCTGAGGTTCTGGAGGAGAACCAGATGGCCAACATGACTATGATGAGGGTCATGTTTGAGGAGTTGAGGGCTGGTCCTGCTGCTGGCCAGTGTCCTCCACCACCTCCACCGCCGCCACCGCCGCCACCTCCGCCTAGTCAACAGGAGGACACCCAGAGTCAGATGGGTGAGGGCAGTCATTTGACGGGGGCTTTGCAGACCATACCCGTATTTGCTGAGGATCGTGACGAGATCGATCGCCGGCTGAATGCTTTCCGCAAGCATAAGCCACCTTCTTTCGACGGATCTTATGATCCCATTGCTGCTGCCAGATGGCTACAGGCGTTGGACAAGATCTTCCGGATCATGCAGTGTACCGATCCGCAGAAGCTGATGTTTGCCACTTACATGCTGGAGGGCGAGGCCCATGAGTGGTGGACCAACATTTCTCACATCTATGAGATGCAGGGCCGTGTGATGACGTGGCCGTTCTTTGAGGAATGTTTTCTGGATCAGTATTTTCCTTATGACTCTCAGGAGAGGAAGCAAGGAGAGTTTGACCGTTTGGTGCAGGGCTCGTTGTCCGTCGACGAGTACCTGGCCAAGTTTAATGAGTTGGTTAAGTTTGCTCATTTCCGTATGGCGAGACCGACTCCTGTTTTTCTTGCTGCTAAGTTCCGGAGGGGACTTAATGAGGACATTGCTGGACATCTTGCTGGTTCTGCTTCGAGAGACTTCGGAGCTTTAGTACAACAGTGCCGCGACATTGAGGACTATTGTCGTGCGAGTCAGGCAAAGAAGGCCAAGATTGAGGTGCCACAAGGTACCGGCGGTTCCGCTCCCTGGAGGGACAGGAAGTTTGGAAACAAGGGCAAGGGCAAACAGTTGGCGGCTAAGCAAGCGCCAAATCAATTTAAAAGGACTTCTACTCAGGGAAACGCAGCTAGACCACCTGCTCCCAGATGCTCGGGATGCGGGAAGTCACACTTTGGGCCGTGTTCTACCAGTCAGTTGATTTGCTTCCAGTGTGGCAAGGAGGGCCACTACTCCAGAGATTGCCCGACGACGAGAATTGCTGCAGTGCAGGCTGTGCCTTTGCAGATGGTTCCTACTGGGGCACCAGCCGTGCCACCTACTACGGGGCGTGTGTATACTTTGGATCGTCAGAAGTCGGACAGAGCTCTGAACCTGGTCAGAGGTACTGTTCCCATTGGTGGTTCAGCTGTTGATGTATTGTTTGATTCCGGGGCAACACATTCTTTTGTTGCTACCCCTATTGCTGTGGGGCTTGAGTTGCCCAGTGATGTGCTTTCTCCACCGATGCGGGTGACCACCGCCACCGGAGAAAAATGTTTGACCTCCACTGTTCATCGCGATGTAGCGTTTCAGTGGGATGGTCGTGACTTCTCGGTAGATCTGATAGGATTGCCGATGGCCAACCTGGAGATTATTCTGGGCATGGATTGGTTGTCCAGAAACTGTGCATTGATTGATTGCTGTGCCAAGAGAGTGGTGATGTCTCCGAGTGGGTCCACAGCCAGTTCCTCACCGTTCATTTCAGTCCTGCAGGCGAGGAGGGCCTTGAGAGCAGGGGCATTTGGCTATGTCATGTTGGGAGGTTTGGTGAGTGGGACACAGGAGGATCTCACTGGCATTCCTGTGGTGAGGGAATTCCTCGAGGTGTTTCCCGAGGAGATTCCTGAGTTTCCACCGCAGAGGGAGATAGAGTTCTCCATAGATTTATTGCCTGGTGTGGGGCCTATATCGTTGGCTCCATACCGGATGTCGCCACCAGAGTTGGCGGAGCTGAAGAAGCATATTGAGGAGCTTTCAACGAAAGATTTCATTCGGCCGAGTGTGTCTCCCTGGGGAGCACCGGTCATTTTTGTGAAAAAGAAAGATGGGACCATGCGGTTGTGCACCGACTACAGACAGTTGAACAAGGTGACAATCAAGAACAAGTATCCTCTTCCACGCATTGATGATTTGCTGGATCAGCTCAGGGGTGCTTGCGTGTATTCCAAGATTGATCTCCGATCCGGTTACCATCAGATACGGGTAAAGCCGGAGGATGTCCCAAAGACAGCGTTTCGCTCGAGGTACGGGCATTATGAGTACTTGGTGATTCCGTTTGGACTCACAAATGCACCCGCAGTGTTCATGGACTACATGAATAGGATCTTCCAGCCGTACCTGGATCAGTTTGTGATCGTCTTCATTGACGACATCTTAATTTACTCCAAGACGGAGGAGGAGCATGCTGAGCACTTGAAGATTGTTTTGCTAGTGTTGAAAGAGAAAAAGCTATATGCTAAGCCGTCAAAATGTGAGTTTTGGCTCAAGGCGGTGAAATTTCTGGGTCATGTGATTTCCGCTAATGGAGTTGCAGTTGATCCTAACAAGATTGAGGCCGTGATGGACTGGGAGAGGCCCAAGACGGTTACAGAAGTGAGAAGCTTCTTGGGTTTGGCAGGGTACTATAGGAGGTTCATAGAGGGATTTTCCAAGATGGTGCTACCGATGACTCGCCTTACCCGAAAGGAGACTCCATTCGTGTGGACACATGAGTGTGAGGAGTGCTTCCAGGAGTTGAAGGAGAGACTGACTACTGCTCCAGTGTTAGTTCTTCCTGATCCGGCGGAACAGTTTGAGTTATACTGCGATGCCTCTGGTAAAGGACTAGGCTGTGTGTTGATGCAGAAAGGGAAAGCTGTTGCCTATGCTTCAAGACAGTTGAAACCTCATGAGGAGAACTACCCGACTCACGACTTGGAGTTGGCAGCCATTGTTTTTGCTTTCAAGATTTGGAGGCATTACCTGTTTGGCATGAAGTTTGCTGTATTCAGTGATCACAAGAGCCTGAAGTATCTGTTTGACCAGAAGGAGTTGAACATGAGACAGCGAAGATGGATGGAGTTCTTGAAGGAATACGACTTCGAGTTGAGGTACCATCCTGGCAAAGCCAATGTGGTAGCCGATGCTTTGAGTCGGAAATCCGTGAGCTTATCCAGCTTGATGATGAGCGACTACGAGGTGATCGAAAAATTCAGAGACTTGAGAGTGAACTCCTTGTTTGGGGGCACACTGCTCGAAATGGAAACAGCAGAAGTGATTAATGAGCTGATGGAAAAGATTAAAGAGGCGCAAGTGCAAAGAGAGTGCCTTGATTATGTGAAGAACCAGGACGGTGTGTCTTGGAACGAGGATGGATTGCTGCTGTTCCAGAAGAGGATTGTTATTCCTCGAGGGCCATTGACCGAGGAGGTTATGGCTGAGGCTCATAAGGGCCGGTTTACTATTCACCCTGGTGCTACAAAAATGTACCAGGACTTAAAGAGAAATTTTTGGTGGCCGGGCATGAAGAAGGACATAGCGGTCTACGTGTCCAAATGCCTTATATGTCAGAAAGTAAAGATTGAGCACCAGAAACCGTCTGGTAAACTTCAACCTCTTGAAATTCCACAGTGGAAGTGGGAGAGTATTTCCATGGACTTCGTGGTGGGATTGCCTAAAACTCAGGCTGGTTGTGACTCTATTTGGGTCATAGTGGACAGATTGACCAAGTCTGCCCATTTTCTTCCAGTGAAGGTGAGCTTCACTATAGAGCAGTTGGCCAAACTATATGTCCGTGAGATTGTGAGGCTTCACGGGGTGCCCGAGAGTATCATCAGTGATAGGGACCCAAAGTTCACATCTCGGTTCTGGGAGGCGCTGCAGGAGGCTTTTGGTACGCAGTTGAGATTGAGTACCGCCTATCACCCTCAGACTGACGGATAGACTGAGCGGACCATCCAGACATTGGAGGACATGTTGAGAGCTTGCACGTTGGAGCAGGGATCAGCATGGGATAGGTACCTTCCGTTGGTAGAATTCTCGTACAACAACAGTTTTCATGCTAGTCTGGGCATGGCACCCTACGAGGCGCTGTATGGTAGGAGGTGTCAGACTCCTACCTGCTGGTCTGAGGTTGGAGATAAAGAGCTATTTGGCTTGGACTTTGTCCAAGATACTACCCAGCAGATCCAGATGATCAGGGAAAAGTTGAAGCAGGCGCAGAATCGTCAGAAAAGCTACTATGATGTCAAGCATCGACCACTGGAGTTCAGTGAGGGTGAGCACGTGTTTGTGAAACTTTCACCTGTCACCGGTGTTGGACGGGCACTCGGAGTGAGGAAGTTGAGCCCTCGGTTCATTGGGCCCTACCAGATCCTTGGTAGAGTAGGACGTGTTGCCTATCGACTCGCCTTGCCTCCGAACCTAGCCAACATCCACGACGTGTTTCACGTGTCTCAGCTTCGGAGGTACATAGCAGATCCTTCGCACGTTGTGCAGCCGGATGATGTGGAGGTTCGGGAGAACCTAAAGACTCCTGTCGGACCACTCAAGATTCTCGATCGAGGCGAGAAATAGCTTAGAAGCAAGATCATTCCGATGGTCAAGGTGCAGTGGACTGGGCGTAGTCCCGAGGAGTGCACGTGGGAACGAGAGGATGAGCTTCTTCGGCAGTATCCCGACTTTCGAGACAGGTATGTTTATGATTTTGAGGACAAAATCCTTAAAAAGGTGGGGTGAATGTAAGAACCTGCACCGCTAATTAAGGTAATTAGTGAATTAATTATGATAATTAGGAAATGATTCCATAATTGACCTTAATAATTAATATTGGGCTTAAATAATTATACTAAGTGAATAAAAATGCTGAAAGTCGCTTTTCGGAAGAAAAGCGCAGATACCGGTTCTTCTACCCGGTATAAATGCGTACCGGAAAAGTATCCCGGAAAATTATAACGAATGCATGATAATTACTAGAATATTATGTAGGACTTGTAAAACAAGTTTCAAGTCAAAACAATGCAATCTGATGCCAGAACTGATACTGGCTATGGAAAAGCGCGTATCGGAAAGGTGCTCCGAAAAATAAAATAAAAATATGACAAATCTTATAAAAATGTGTAGGTCTAGATTCCAAAGTTTGGGATCAAGATCTTTTGCGTTGCTATTAAGGCTAATACTGCGCGTTAAGACCAATTGTCTTTAAATACTCACTCTTAGGCACAAAACCCTAGGTTGCATTGTTGTCTTACGTGAGTTTTGGGTGGCTGGAGGGGTGGCTACTGTTCATTGACTCTCCTTCACCATTTCTTGAGTCTTGGACCATTTCCTCCATGATTCTTCCTTCTCTTCTTCTTACAAACACATAGTAGGGTGGGTTGTGAGGGTGTGAAGTGGTGCTTGCTGCACACTCAGCCACTGTTGGGTGAATCCTTGAGGGCTGGTTGAAGAGTTGAGTGTGGTGAGGCTTGATCATGGCATTTTGAGGTCAAGTGGTGACCTTGGTGAGGGGAAAGAACCAATCTTTGGTGTGGCATTTTCGTGTCCTTGGGTGTGCTGGACTTGTGAGCAGCATTGGGAGCTCCAAAGACACTTTGAACTACTGACTAAGCCTTGGGGTAAGTTACCTCACCATGATCATGTGTTTAAATGCTTAAAAATGGAACCTTGATGCATGTATTGAGCTAAGTTAATAACTTAAGGGTGGGGTAGGTTAAACACACCTAGAAATGCATGTTCAAGTGTCTATAATCGGTTAAAAGTGGGATCTTTGGACTGGATATTCACGAAATGCAGAAACTGCATTCTGTCGTGAGATATCCGGATATTTGTCGAGCAGATATTCGGATATCCATATCCGGATATGGTATCCGGATATTCATATTCGGATGGGGGATCTGGGTATCCGGATATGGTATATCCGGATATGGCCAGTGTGATATCCGGATATGGCATATCCGGATATGTCCCTTGTGATATCCGGATATCCTGGGATTTCGCAAAACAGTAGCTGTGCTGTGTGAACAGTAAGCTATTGGGGGTTTGTGGACCCTAGATTAAGGAAGTTGAACTTCTGTAATTAATAAACTAAGTCAGAATCATATGATTAAGGGCTTATGGCTTTGTTGGAAGCCTTAAGACGTAAAACGTAAAGGAAAGGCGTAGTCTTTAAGTTGTATGCTTGTGATGCATAAATATTGATGTATTATTGGTCAATATCAGATTGTGATACTGCTGTGTTTGGACGTAAGAGTGGTTGGACTCTTGGCTTGGATAGCTAGCTTGCAAGGTAAGCTTTCGTGTCCTCGGTTTAGCCATTTTGTGGTTCCACCATGTCCCATGGGAATGTGGTTTATGCATGCTGTGTTACATGCTTTGATGTTTTGGAAATGCTGTTGAGCTATTATATGCAATGTGCTTTTATGATATGCATGTGGTATCCACCTATACGGTAAGCCTGAGCATGTAGTACATACAAGATGGTGAGGCTGTGGGTGAGGTGCAAGCGGTGTTCCTTGTACTCATGTGGGTTTAGACGTATTCCTGCATTTCTCTGGCCAGTAGATTTGATAAACACACATGGCATGATTATCTGCTGCATCGCATAGTTTTGGAATTTATATTGTAAATACTGTTTTTGAACTTATATTACACATGTAAGTGAGCTTGGGGTGGAAGATCCTTGCGGACCCCTTGTCTTACTGAGATTTCTTGTTTAGAGATCTCACCCCACGTTTGGGGACGCTTATTTCAGGTTCAGGTAATGTTGAGGGCTCAAGTGGCAGGAGGCCAGAGCTGAGTTAGACTTAGTTGTATTTTGCTGACTTGATGGATGATGATTATTTGACTGTTGCTTATGTTTTCTGTTATGATTACATTGAGACTGTTGTTGGGCATTGTGCCTTATTTGGTGAGCATGGGGTTTGTCCATGCCACATGGTTTTGTTATTGTCTTTTATTTGAAGTTGTAATTAAAGTATCAGGATTTTGGTCCAGGCTATGTGTTGTAGTCCTGCGACTTAGATACTCACTTATTATTTATATATGATGTATTTCAGTTAGTTGTCTTGCAATTTACATACAGGCAGTATTTTATGAAATTGATTAAGTAATCAAGTTGGCTAAGGTTAATGACGATAGTATGTTAACAATCCGGGTTAACACGGGCTGTTACACTAGACCTACGCATTTTTCTAAGATTTGTCATATTTTTATTTTATTTTTCGGAGCACCTTTCCGGTACGCGCTTTTCCAGAGCCAGTATCAGTTCTGGCATCAGATTACGTTATTTTGACTCGAAACTCGTTTTATGAGTCCTACATAATATTCTAGTAATTATCATGTATTCTTTATAATTTTCCGGGATACTTTTCCGGTACGCATTTATACCGGGTAGCAGAACCGGTATCTGTGCTTTTCTTCCGAAAAGTGACTTTCAGCATTTTTACTCACTCATTGTAATTATTTAAGCCCAATAATAGTTATTAAGGTCAATTATGGAATCATTTCCTAATTATCATAATTAATTCACTAATTACCTTAATTAGCGGTGCGGGTTCTTACACAGCCTACATACCATGATCACTGGCCAGGATCCTCATAACATATATCATCAGTGCATCATCATAACATCAAGATCATATAATATCTATATGAATGTGAATGAATGCACATATACATCATACCATATACTTTCATACAATACAACCATAATGCCCACGGTCATGGCGGAGCCACAAGAGATAGGAGTCAACTAGAACTAGGAGCTTACGTTAGGGAGCTTAGCACAAGCCCACACTCCAATAGTATACGTATGCTCCAATAAAATCCTCAAGTGCATGGTTCTCTAGGCACACTTAGCGTAGGAAGCATTCACATCATTAATTACATGTTAATTAATCAAGTCATATGCACGAATTATGTAGACAACTAGACAAATTTATATTTAATTCGACATATTATGAGCCTAATTTGAGTAATAATTGAGGGAGAAACAATTCGTGGAAGTTGTAGCCATGTACAGCCCCTGCACATGGCCTCCCTGAGTCCTCGCTCAAACGAACATACAGAATGTAATACATCTTCAATTGATACCAAATTTTGACACCACATAGCTAACATCTCAAGATTCAATTTGATATAAGGCATAGCCCTATATGACCTATGTGGAGTGAGATATGCTCTCCCTAATTTCGCCTAAAAACTGGTTACTTAGCCTTAAATGTGTTTACTTAACAAACCTTAATTACTTTTGATTATAAATCCTAATTCACATTAATTCTTGGATTTTTCTATTATTAAGTCACATTATGAAATCTCCTTAGTCCCTTTATGTCATGATACTTAAATTTTACTAATTACTTAATTAGTGTATCTAAACCCTACTTTAGTCCAATTTTAGATTTAAATCCTTAATTACTTTCGTTAATTAATCCCTACCCTTAATTAATCCCATAATTCATCATCTCCTTAATTTTAACACAACTAAATCCTTATATAATTTATGGGGAAGATTTGATGAGCTATTTTAATTAAGGTTTTTAGCCATTATTAATCATGATTAGTGAGTTTTACTTAGAGTTAACCCATCTAGTTAATCTTTCTAATCATTTTTCCACACTTAACAACTTAATCACATTTTTTTGTCATCAAACCCTATCTTTACATGATATGACCGAAATGTTCATGGTCCATTTTAGGGTTCATAGTCCTCTTTTTACATGAACATCACTTAAAGGTCCAAAGATGGCACCTTTAGCCATCCAATCCATCATTCATTGGTTCACACACACACACACACACACACACACACACACACACACACACACACACAACACACACACACACACTTAAGGATCATCATCAAACCATTACATAAAGAATTTTTTTTAAACAATATTCCTTAATAACATCACAAAACCGTGGCACACTTAGGCATAAAAGGGAAGACTTTTGAGTTATTTTGCTCTATGGAAGCTTACATCTTCAAGGTTCCTTCTTTAGCTCAAGGCTCCACCTTTTTCCACCATGAACCTTTCTTTAAGCAAGAACAAACCTTGATGAACATGCTCATGAGTTAGGCTCAAGAACACAAGAAGAAAGATGAGGTTTTCATGAAAAAAATTTAAGAGAACTTACCCACAAATCACAAGAATCAAGCAACCAAGTGTGGTTCTTCAAGAGAGCTCAAGATCACAACTCAAACCCTTGAACAACACCCAAAATTATGGTTGAACATGCTGCTAAGGGCCACGAAATTTGGCTTCACACCATAAAAATGGTATGGTGGTGAAGAGGAGAGTGAGAGGAACAACTTTGAAGAAGGAGATTTTGTGTTTTGGAGAAGTTTAGGTGATGGAGTCTTAGAGAGAAGTGAGAGCAAAGTTTGAAGTTTGAATTTTAGAAAGAGAAGCAAGAAGGGGCTGCTAGAATCTGACCAGAAAATGGAGGGGAAGGTGCCCTAATTAGGGTTGCCATGTCACTTAAGTGACACCTTGTCCTTTAGTGAGACCGAGTGTAATTTTTATCTGAACCATCGTCAAATTTTTACCCGGAAACTCCAAAGACTTTAACTTTAAGTACTTAACATTAATTTTGTCTAATTATCATGTTCATAACTTAAAAATTTAATTAGTGGATCACAGATCCACTAATAGTTGTTTAATTGCACTATAGTCTTTACCGGTTTTCTTAACTGTACCCGGATTTCATAATCTTCTTAACTTTAACATTTTGGTTTAATTATGACTTGTTAGGCATATATTGGTCTTTATTTCCATTTTCTTTTCTTTTTCCCATTACGGGATTCTACCCGCTGCTGCTACAGCAGTATAAAATACCCAGCAGAAGTGACTTTTCAATAATACCCGAATATGGGTATCAATCTTCATCAAATCATATCTAACCTCATTCATGATGTTTATATCATTAGATTAGCTCTCTAACTATAATTTTCTCACTTGAAGCTATTCTACTAACTGTTATTGCGTTAGAAGTCAAAATTAACAGATGAAAATCACCTGT
This sequence comes from Gastrolobium villosum, assembly GCA_032173675.1. NCBI lineage: Eukaryota > Viridiplantae > Streptophyta > Magnoliopsida > Fabales > Fabaceae > Gastrolobium > Gastrolobium villosum. Next base: position 46,659 of record JAVKPL010002718.1, on the reverse strand, counting down.
GTAGAATACCCTCAATATGGATATCAAAGTTCTTAGAGTTTCATCCTCATTCTATTTATGACCATAAGGTCCTCATTATAACCCTCTAATTTAAAAGTCATATAATTAGGGTTATTATATTCACCACACCTTTTAAAAAAAATTTGTCCTCAAAATCGGATCATAACTGATATCAAAGTCGAGATATCGCCGGAGAATATCATTCTACAGCTCCCATGTGGCATCCTCAGGTGTCAATTCTTCCCATTGAATAGTGATCATGGGAATAACTCTATTTCAAAGTTGTTTCTCATCTCGAGCAAGAACCTTAGAAGGTCCAACAACGAACTTCAAATCCTTCTTAACCTCTATGTCATCAGGTTGTACAATGTGTGAATAATCAGATATATATCTGCGGAGCTGACTCACATGAAAAATGCCATGCAAATTCGCCAAGTTGGGAGGTAGAGCAAGTTGATACGCCACCGGTCCGACCCTCTTTATTATCTGATAGGGACAAATAAATCGTGGACTCAACTTCCTCACTCCCAAGGCACGCCCAACACCTGTAGTAGGTGATAATCGGATGAATACATGATTCCCTACCGAGAACTCAAACGGTCTGTGCTTGGCATCATAATAACTCTTCTGACGGCTCTGGGCTTTCTTCAGCATATCTCTGATCATCTCAATCTGCTCTGTAGTCTCTTGGACCAAGTCTGACCCCATTAAGTGTCTTTCTCCAATCTTCGTCCAACAAGTAGGTGCTGTACACCTACGGCCATAAAATGCCTCATAAGGAGCCATGCCCAAACTGGCATGATAACTGTTGTTGTAGGAGAACTCAACCAGTGGCAGGTACTTGTCCCAAGCATTATCCTGCTCTAATACACATGCTCTCAGCATGTCCTCCAGTGTCTGAATGGTCCTCTCTATCTGACCATCTGTCTGTGGGTGGTATGCAGTACTCAATCTCAATTGAGTACCAAAGGCCTCACGTAACGTTTCCCAGAAGCGTGAAGTAAACTTTGGATCCCGATCACTGACTATGCTTTCGGGAATGCCATGAATCTTCACAATCTCTCTCACATATAATCTGGCTAGCTGCTCTGTAGAGAATTATTATTTTATTTTTCGCAGCACTTTGCCGGTACGCATTTTTACGTAGCCGGTATCATTCCTGATACTAGTTCTCATTATTTCGACTCGAAACTTGACATACCAGTCCTATATATTATTCTAGGAATACTCATGCCTTATTATAATTTTTCGTGGAGTAGAACCGGTATATGCACTTTTCGTCAGAAAAACGACTTTCAACATTATTACACCCTTATATTAATTATTCAAGTCTTCTCATAATTATTCTAAGTCAATTATGGAATTATTTCATATATTCATATTTAATCTAATTAAAATCCGATCCAATCATGGACTGAAAAACTAGTTTAACGAGTGATTCATTGGTTAAAGAGCTTGAACTAGATAAATATTTAGAAATCTATATTCTATACTCAAAATTTTATAAAATAATAGCACAGCCTAACTAAGAAAAAATGAAAGATAAAGTTATCTAAGTTCCATTTAGAAATACATGGGCTTAACCCAGAAAGGCAGAACAAGCAAACTATTGAGAGAGAGACCAACAACCCGTCAGCCACTGATTGACCCCGATCCACTAACTTTATATTCTCCTCCCGACGTTCAAAAGAAATCATAGCCTCGATTACCCTTAATCAAAAGTATCTAAGGGGATGTTTGGTTTGGGTTTTCTTTTCAAAACCTCATGCATTACATATTGGTATTTTATGAATTCAATGTTTGGTTCAACGTTTTTTTAAAATTTCCCAGCCAACTCATTTGGCTATGCTTCTACAATTTTGTGCAAAATGGAACAATAAACCCCGACCAACTATGCCACTTTGAAAGTGGTATTGAATGATAACTAGGCAAATGGGATATAAAATGAAGGATTTGACATAACTACCCTTCTAATATGGGTTACTTTTGTAATGATATTAAAAATATTTGTATTGATATTAAAAAATTAATAAAGGGTTACTTTTGTAATTTTATACCATTTACCCATCAATATTTTATCATCAACCAAACAAAGACTTTATAAATCTTACCTAATTTGTATTTTTTTCTAACCAAACAACTTTTTTTATATTTTCCTACCAAATTCACTTTCCAACCATTTCTCTATCAATTACATTTCACTAGTATTCAAAAAATTTCTCTTCAACCAAACGCCCCCTTAGCAACATCTTTGCCGTATCTAAGCTTGGAAAATATGAAGGTTCTACTACAAGTATCTGAATCAATGAGAGTCACCCTGTAGCAACTCAACCTAATTTGGTTCTTGAATGTGAAGAACGTGAGCTGAATAAGAAACCCTTTCATTGAATTTTCGAAAAAATTTGAAGACATTTGTAACACCCCGTGTATATCCGGTAATGTTATCATACTATCGTATTAAGCTGCGCTTAATTAAAAATGCGGAATATCTTTTCCTTTTCAATTATGATGCCATTATCATTACCAACTTGCTTATTAACAGTTAATAAAAACATTGCCTGTATGTAATTGCAATAAAACAGCTAACTGAAATACCTCATTAAATAAATAACATAAGCATAAGTCTCTAGTCACGAAACTACAACACGTAGACCGGACCAACTAACAGATTATACAACTCAGCTAAAAGTACTATCATAAAGTGGCATGGACAAACCCCATGCTCACACAATTAAGGCAACAAAGCCCAACATCATTCTTAGCATCAACAGCATAATAATAAAGGTGTAGAAAACATAAGCAGCATCTAATCCAGTCATGCTATCAACAGAGCGGTCATAACAATAATCATCAATCATATTCTGGCGTCTTGCCACCAGAGACATCAGCCCCCATACTACTTGAACCTGAAATAAGCATTCCCCAAACGTGGGGTGAGATCTCTAAACAAGAAATCTCAGTAAGACAAGGGGTCCTCAAGGATCTTCCACCCCAAGCTCACTTACATGTGCAATATAAGTTTAAAAGCAGTTCATCATCATCAGTTCTAAAACAATGCAATGCAGCAGATAATCATGTCATGTGTGTCAATATAATTCTACTGGCCAGAGAAATGCAGGAATACGTCTATCTGCTACATATGGTGCAAGACGCCACTTGCATCCACCCCGGATCACCTTATCGTATGACGCCACATACTCAGGCTTACCGTCAAGATGGAACAACACATGCATATTAAAAGCCATTACATGTAAAGTTCAATCAGCATTTCATATGTTCAAAAGCATGCAACACAGCATGCATATACCATATCCTCATGGAACATGGTGAAACCACAACATGGCTAAACCGAGGACACAAAGCTAACACCCAAAGCCAAGAGTCCATAAGCTCACAGTCCAAACACAGCAGAATCACAATCTGTTATGGACCAATACTATATCAATAATCATGCACCCCAAGCATACAACTTAAAGACAACGCCTTTTCTTTACGTTTTACGTCTTAAGGCCCCATACAAAGCCATAAGCTCTTAATCACTTGATTCTGACTTAGTTCATTAATTACAGAAGTCCAACTTCCTTAATCTAGGGTCCACAAACCCCCAATAGCCTACTGTTTGCACAGAAAAGCTACTGTTCTTCAAAATCCCAGAATATCCGGATCTTCCTCCGGATATTCAATATCCGGATATCTCACTGACCATATCCGGATATACAATATCCGGATATCAAGGTCCCATATCCGGATATCAATATCTGGATACCATATCTGGATATCAATATCCGGATATCTGCTCGACAAATATCCGGATATTTCACGACAGAATGCAGTTCTGCATTTTCGTGAAGATATCCATACAAGGTTGGGCTTTTACTGATTAAAGACCCTAAGGCATGCATTTCTAGGTGTGTTTGACATTACACAACGTTAAGTTAACATCTTTTAGCCTTTACATGTATCAAGGTTCCATTTTTAAGCATAAAACTTAAGTTCAAAGGTGATGATCATACCACAAGCCAAAACAGAGGTGGATGATGCTCTTGAAGGTCTCACAACTGCTCCAATACTCAGGTCCAACAAGGTGCACGAAAATGGTGAGAATGGTTGCTCCTTTAACACCAAAGGTCACCACTTGGACCACCAAAATGCCATGATCATGGCTAAACAACACTCCAACACTCAAGGCAGCAACAAACCTCTCCTCACACAGCCCCTCAAACTCAGAAATGAAGCCACCTTCCCACTCACAAGGATGCTTCTCACTCACACCAAGTGTATAGATGAAGAGAAATGGAAGAGGAAGCCTCCAAGCTCACCAAATGGAGCACCAAGGCAATGGAACAGTACCAAGGAGCTGCTCAGCCTTCTCTCCACGCACAAGAGGCAGTTTTCTAGGGTTTTGTGCCCTTAAGGGTAGTATAAATAACCAAACCCACTTAAATGCGCAGTATAAGCCTTAATAGCTATGCAAAAGATCTTGATCCCAAACTTTGGAATCTTAACCTACACATTTTTCTAAGATTTATCATATTTTTATTTTATTTTCTGAGCGCCTTTCCGGTACGCGCTTTTCCATAACCAGTATCAGTTCTGGCATCAGATCTCATTATTTTGACTTGAAACTCGTTTTACAAGTCCTACATATTATTCTAGTAATTATCATGCACTTACTATAATTTTCCGGGATACTTTTTCGGTACGGATTTATACCGACTAGCAGAGCCGGTATCTGCACTTTTCTTCCGAAAAGTGACTTTCAGCATTCTTACCCACTAATTATAATTATTAAAGCCTCATAATAATTATTAGGGTCAATTATGGAATTATTTCCTAATTATCACAATTAAATCATTAATTACCTTAATTAGTGGTGCGGGTTCTTACAACATTAGTGTTAATAACACCTTAATCCCAAATTAATTGGGGTCGGTGGTAGATGAACCCAAATAAAAATATAAAGGGGTAAAAATAAAAATAATATATATATATAGGTTTAATGGATCGATGGCAAGCCTTGTTTCGCTCCTAGTATAGTGCTCATCACTACCACCTTTGTGTTCCAAAATAGTAAAATATGATCGTGGCGCCATCTCAGTCACAGAAATTTGCAGATACTTCGTTTTCAATAACTAGTCACGAACACGCAAGCATCATGCATCCAAAAAATTTGGTTTGCCATTTCTTTTGTTGAACTTCAATTAATTAACTAAACAAAATCCCACTTTGACAGCTTCATTGCCATACCATAGATATGGGACACACTCGATGACAACATAAAAAGCTTGGACACACCAATGAAAGCCGTAAATATATGAAGCAAATTAACTAAAATGTGCACACTTAAGAGGGTGTTGAAACCTTGGTATTGGCATACAGTACTGTAGATTTCTACTATCTGGGTTTGAAGCTTGCACTTTGCAGATATCAATCTGTATAATAGTCAAGTCTTTTATTTTAGTACATAAAAGTGATCCAAATTGTGTTGTGTTTGCCTTTTTTTCCCCTTACATTCGCAACCAGAAAAACAATGAGGGAGGTTGTGATTGTTGCAATTGCTGCTACACTTGGGAATCTACTGGTTGGATGGGATAGTTCAACCATTGCAGGTGCTTTCATTTTTTTCTTCTTTTTTGTTTTGTTTTGTTTGATTTTTTTTCTAACAGTGACCAAAGTGCTACTGTTGACAAAAAAATTAGCAAACTGTCATGCCAACAGTAAATTTTGCCAAACTACCACGTGACATATTTCGCTACACTGAGTAGCGAAATATGTGTGCAAATAATTCGCTACGCAGTGTTGCGAAATATGCCACGTCAGAACCAAAAAGTGCCATGTGTCAAAATTGTTGAAATTCGCTACCCTATTTAGCGAATTTCAACAATTTTGACACATCACACTTTTTAGTTCTGAGCATTCTGATGTGGCATATTTCGCTACACTCTGTAGCGAATTACTTGCAAATATATTTCACAGTATAACGAAATATGCCTAGTGGCATTTTAACAAAATTTACCGTTGACGTGACAGTCTGGTAATTTTTTTTGCGCAAAATGATCACTCTTGCATTTTTTTCCTACACATGAAACAAATATTCCTATTCTCAAATATTTAGAACGTAGCGAGAAACTTATGTTGGCTGATGCGAATGGCATTAACATTAGATCTCATTAATAAAATTGAACAAACATGTTGCTACATGACTGCAGGGGGCATGACTTACATAAAAAAAGAATTCAAATTGGAAACTGATCCCACACTTGAGGGGCTAATTGTGTCCATGTCGTTTCTCACTGGCACTGTTGTGACAATATTCTCTGGGACAGTTTCTGATATGATTGGAAGGCGTCCTATGTTGATAACATCATCAGTTATGTTTTTCTTCAGTGGTTTGGTTATGTTGTGGGCTCCTAATGTCCTTGTTGTTCTGTTATCAAGGCTATTGGATGGTGTTGCTATTGCACTCTCCATGACTCTTACTCCTCTCTATATATCCGAGATAGCACCACCTGACATCAGAGGCCTACTCAATACTCTCCCACAGTTTTCATGCTCTGGAGGCATGTTTGTGGCATACATCTTGGTGTTCTGCATGTCCTTGATGGACTCGCCAAGTTGGAGAGCAATGCTTGGTGTTGTTTCCATTCCTTCTGTTTCTTATTTCTTTCTTGCAGTTTTTTACCTCCCTGAATCCCCACCATGGCTTGTAAGTAAAGGTAGAATTCCTGAGGCTAAGAAAGTTCTTCAAAGAATTCGCGGCGTTGAAGATGTTTCAGGTAATGCTAAACTAGCTGCCATTGTTAATTAGATTTAACAATGTTTTTGAACAGATTTGTGTACCTGGTTGTAGTGTATGGTATGCTTGAGCATCCATGGAGTAGACTGGTGGTGGCAGCTGCACACTCTTCTGTGTGCTCCTGTGGATAAAGGGAGGTGTGCACCTGTTGCTTGTTGCTTCCTCTGTGAGGATGAAGACCCCTTGTGTATGCTGCTGCTGATACTGCCAGAGAGAGAGAGAGGGAGGATAGGAAAGAGAGAGAGGGGGACCAGGGAATTAATTTTGTAAAGAACCTACACGCCCCCTCACGCAAGAGCCCTCTTGGCTTGAAGCGTGGATTATGCAACAGGCCCAATCTTTGGTTTACCTTTTTTTGTGTTTCCACTTTAAAGTGAGGGGCGGTAAGGATCAAACCTCAAATTTTGATACCATGTAAAGAACCTTGGGATACACCATCCCAAAAACTAGCTCAAAGGGTGGGAGTGCCCAAGACCTTATTAACTCCACGTTAGTTGCTCTTCAACCAATACTATATATCTCAACAAATTTCCATAAGTTGAATATATCATCCAGAACAGTTTTCATAATCATTTGCTTGAGTACATGTCAATATCAATAGGAACATTTCTTTACTGAGTAGGTATTCTTTTACTTAAAGCCACTCTCACTATCCACGGTGGGATGAGGGCAATCATTGAACACAAAATGAATAGATTTACCACTATTTCAAACTAGGTCCTCTGTTTGGATACTCTTTTACTCAAGGTAGATAAAGTGAGACTCATATGACATTAAGCATAAAAGAGATAAATTCACTCTCCTTTAACCATAGTAAGTGATGTAGGTAGTAGTACTTAGGGCACTACAAATATTTTCTATATATATTGACTTGGAGTTTGCTTTGAACTATAGCGGAATTGGCTTTGCTGGGTGAGGGTCTGAATCCTGGGGGTGAAGGTACCACCACCATAGAAGAGTACATTGTTTCCCCTGCCATTGACCTCATTGCGAACAAGGAAGCAGGAAGGGATTGCATAAAGCTATATGGACCCAAACAAGGAGTTTCAATGATTGCTCAACCAGTGAGTGGACAAGGTAGCATGATATCTCGCAGCACGTTAACATTGTCACGCCAAGGAAGCATTGTTACTCAACCTGCATCTCTTAAGGACCCTCTCGTCAATCTCTTTGGGAGTATGCATGAGAATATTCCCACTGAGTCTGTAGGTTCAAGAGGTATGCTAATTCCCAAAGTGTGGAGTGTCTCAAGTATGGCAGATCATGATCAGAGCCCCTTTGGTACCAGTGATAACCTGCATGCTCCACTACTTTCAAGTCAAGGTAGTGTTATTGAGAAGGACAAGGCTTTTGGATCCAATAGTGGCATGAGAAGTAATAACAACTTGATTTCGTGTAATAGTGGTGAAGTACCTAATAAGAATACAAACATTGGTGGAGGTTGGCAATTGGTTTATAAATCAGCTGAAGGAACTGGCGGTGGGAAAAAAGAAGGAGGAGGACTACAAAGGGTTTATCTCAAAGCAGATCCTAATGCAGTTTCTAGGCAAGGTTCATTTGTTTCCTCTTCTGGTTATGACTTACATGCAGGTGGTGGTGAAGCTTTTCCAGCAGCTGCACTTGTAAGTCGTTCATTTCTTGGTGTTAAGGATATGAAGATTAAACCAGAAGTTTCTCCAAGACGTACTGGCTGGGGAAGTTTGTTAGAGCCAGGAGTAAAGCGTGCACTATTTGTTGGAATTGGACTCCAAGTTCTTCAGCAGGTACACCTAGTTCACACTGTACTAGCATGTATTATAATACCTTACTATTTTCCTTTTGTAGAAGATAAAAAGTTTAAAGTAGGGGAAGACACGCATCCAAACAAGGCCAGGGAAAATCACCAACCTCATTAAGGGTTTATGCTAGCATATCTGTCTATTTTCTACTACTTCTATTGTTCTTATTTAGGTCCCATGCCTTAATATTGAAATCCGTTTACTATGCCAGTTGCGAGTGGCAAAGCCCCAAGTAGTTCCTTGGTCTTACCCCTACATCATAGTCTATCACAGACTCAACATACTAATGATGAGTTTGATATTAGGGTGTAGATGATGATCATTTTGTCCACCAAATAGTCCATGACAGTAGTTAACGAGGGTTAGCTCAATTAGTGGAATTGAACAAAGTCAACAATAAAGTCTTGGTTTGGTATCTTGACCATGATCTTTCATTAATAGGTTATTGTTGTAAATAATTGTAATTAATTATTTATTTTTTCATTTCAGAATCTTTTTTGGGTTAGCCCATTAGATCATTTAGTCTATTTAAACAGAGAGTACTTGTACAATTGTAATACACAATTCAATAATATATTTTCCTTCCTTTTTTCAAGTTGGTATCAGAGCTCTCAATTCTGATGGCCCTACTTCCGCCATTGACGCCTTTAGAGTGAAACCCTATTTTTTTTGCCTCCGTTATGACATTTTGGGGACTTTTGACCGAGAGAAACTTTGTTTGACTCTTGTTTCCCCAGATCTATTAGTCTACGGATGTCACTCTTCATCACGTTACTGTTCATCACGTTACTATTCAACGCGCACTGTTCATCAATTATTGTTCATTGTCGGAGTCAGAAGTTGTTTGGTTGTGCGTTTGGTTGATTTTGTTGCTGTTTTTGACTTTTTTCTTTGTGTTATGGCCGAGTTCGATGGTGATTCAACTCTTACACAGCCTCCATATGTGAATATTCAGCAAGGGGAGTTAGAGGAGCTTAAGGCCGTTATTGATAATCTGTGTAAGCCATCTGACAGTTCTTGGATATTGTCTGGTAAGTATATACGTTCTATATCTCTTCTTGCTTCTTGCACTGATTTTAGGATTTTGGATTCTGGTGCAACTAATCATATGGCTTGTCTTGCTGAGTATTTTCTTTCTTATCATCCTATTGCTGGTAGTCATACTATAGCCGCAGCCGATGGATCCCATAAATTAGTTATTGGTTCTTGTAACATTCACATTCAACCTTCCCTTTTTCTCAAAAATGTTCTTTATGTTCCTCAGCTTTCCACTAATCTTATCTCCACTCACTCATAAGCTTACAACTGATTTGAATTGTTCTATCACCCTTTTCCCTTCTCATTGTGTTATTCAGGATCCCACCACTGGGAAGACATTTGGAGTTACTGAGGAGCAGGGTGAGTTGTATTATATCCTTCCAAAACAAGCTACAAAGATACCAAAAATCAATTATTGATGACATGTCATCCTTCTACTGCATAATCTACGATTTGGCTCCATTAAAAGCATCTGAGGCACCCACCATTTAGTCTATTAAAGTCAATGTTTCCTTCTCTATTTATAAATCAGTAAGTTGAGACCTTTCATTGCAATATTTGTGAATTTACAAAACACCATCGAGTGTCCTTTCCTTCTAGTGCTATCAAAAGTATTGAACCTTTTTCTCTTATTCATTCCGATGTTTGGGGCCCTTCAAAAGTGCATAGTATTTTAGGTGTAAAGTGGTTTGTTTCTTTTATTGATAATTATCCTCGGGTGACATGGATATTCTTGATGAAAGACAAGTCTGAAGTACCAGAGAGATTTACCTGATTTTATCACATGGTCGAAACTTAGTTTGGTAAAAATATCCAAAGATTAAAATCTAATAATGGTACTTAGTATGTCAACCAATATTTGGCACAATTCATTTTAGATAAAGGTATGATTCATGAGCTCACATGTGTTGATACCCCTCAATAAAATAGGGTTGCTGAAAGAAAAATCGTGACCTCATTGAAGTCGCTAGAGCACTACTTTTCTAGATATCTGTTCCTAGTTCTTATTGGGGAGAAGTCGTGTTAATTGCAACATTTTTTATTAACCGCTTACCTTCACGGGTCCTTAGCAATACTCATCCTATTCATCTCATGACTTCCTTCTTTCCTTTTATTCCCGTTATGCAGAGTCTTCAGCCGCGAGTGTTTGGGTGTGTTGCCTTTGTCCATGTTCATAAACAACATCACATTAAGTTGGATCCTAGGGCTCTTAAGTGTATCTTCCTTGGTTATGCCCCTGATAAGAAAGGCTACAAGTGTTATCATCTTGCCAGTCTGAAATCTTTTCTTTCTATGGATTTTACCTTTTTATGAATCTAAGTCATTTTTCAATGGTCCTTATCTTCAGGGGGTGAGTAGTTCTTCAGCAGACTCATCACCTTCCTTCTTTGAGTCTGGATCTTTCATGTCTGCTCGTACACATCTTCGTCCTTTTTCTGATCCTCCCATGTCTGATCCTCAAATACACTAGAGATACAAAAGTTTGTGACACTTGATTTGGTATATCACAAGAGGAACGAACCAACACTGCTTCACCAGCAACCTCAATCATCTTAACCACTGGTAAGTCTTGAACCTCTTGCTTTTGAATCTAATATTGATGAACATCTTGTTTCTAAATCTAATATTGATTCTTCTGATGACTTACCCATTGCCCTAAGAAAACGAAAAAGATCTTGTACCTAAAGATCTTGTCCCTTTTGTACCCAACACCTTCTCCCATTTCGTTTCTTCTACTAATCTTTATGTGTCGCACAAAAACTTTGTTTCAGCACTAGATTCTATCTCAATCCCAAAATAGTACATGAAGCATTAGAAGATAAGAATTGGGCTCAAGCCATACAAGAGGAGATAATGCCTTGTATAATAACCCTCACTAGTAAATGGGATTGAATATTGAAGAATAATTAGAAGTAAAAGAAATAAAGTCACTTTTGGTGAAAAATGAGTTAAAATGATAGTTAAGAGATAAAAATGCAGGTAAATAAAGTTATGCAAAAAGTGAAAGTAAAGATAGAAATATGATTAGAAAAATATTCTAGTCTATTCGGTGAAGTTTGGTAATGAATAGAGGTATGTAGATAGATAGACTTATACCCGCTGGTAAAGTGAACTAACTTAAGTGACTAAGAAGTCACTGTTCACCTTCTTAAATTCGCGTCTTCCACGGGCATCAGCGACGAAGAGACATACATAGGAAAGAAAATGAAAATGGAGGTTTTGAATAAAAATCTTCCTAAATTCATAACTTGAGCTAGAGACCTCTAAATCACTCTGTTCCAAAGCCAAACGTGTGAGAAATTTCGAGAGGAATCCATTGGTACCAGTATTTATGGGTGAGTTTCACTATATAGAGAGATCTTCCTACTTTAAATTTCGGATTTCATGGATATTATGGATTTTGATGAAGTTTGAAGCCATGGAAGCTTGAAGTAAGCCTTCCCCTTCGTTCTAGGTAAGCTTATGTTGAAAAGTCCTAATTTTCTTTGATTTTTGAGGAATATTTGATATAGTTTTCAATTTTGAATGTTTGGTTTGATTGAGCATGTTAGAACTTGATTGAGGCTTGGCTCATGTTGAGAAAAGTGTTCAGATGATGATTTTAACGGTGAAAATGTATTTGGAAAATCTGAGATACCGTATTTGTAACATCCCGGGCGCTGACGAGGGCGGGGAGTGATCGCCGGTGCGCAAGGGCACGGACAAGGAGCGGCTCCTGGCAGGCTTCCAGCGACGGGGGTACATGAATGAATCGAATAACACCGGAAAGAGAGGGATTCCAGAGACTGTGCTGGTATGGGACAGTACAGTTGGGAATGGCTTATAAGAATTAATTGGTACTACCTATACTAACAAGATGCATCTACTTTTCGGTAGCCCAGATCGGAAGAACTCCACAGTTAAGCGTGCTTGACTTGGAGCAATTCTGGGATGGGTGACCTCCTGGGAAGTTTTCCTGGGAAGTGTGCGAGTGAGGACAAAGCACGCTGAAAAGTCTCGTGTTAGTGTGTGGGGACAGTCGTTAATCCTTGCAAGTTGCCATGCGTTACAAGTGGTATCGGAGCAGGGCCTCTCATCCAGTACGGTGTGGTTCGAGGACGAACCAGGCGGAAGCTGGTGGGCATGTAACATCCCGAGCGCTGACGAAGGCGGGGAGTGATCGCCGGTGCGCAAGGGCACGGACAAGGAGCGGCTCCTGGCAGGCTTCCAGCGACGGGGGTACATGAATGAATCGAATAACACCGGAAAGAGAGGGATTCCAGAGACTGTGCTGGTATGGGACAGTACAGTTGGGAATGGCTTATAAGAATTAATTGGTACTACCTATACTAACAAGATGCATCTACTTTTCAGTAGCCCAGATCGGAAGAACTCCACAATTAAGCGTGCTTGACTTGGAGCAATTCTGGGATGGGTGACCTCCTGGGAAGTTTTCCTGTGAAGTGTGCGAGTGAGGACAAAGCACGCTGAAAAGTCTCATGTTAGTGTGTGGGGACAGTCGTTAATCCTTGCAAGTTGCCAGGCGTTACAGTATTTTTGAATAGTACCGTATACGTGAATAGTGAATAGTACATATACGTGAATAGTACTGTATGGATGAACAGTACCGTATGCATACATTGATGTTGTATACTAATAGAAATGTGTTCCTTGGTTATAGTGTGATACCAAGTGGACTTGTGGAACAAGAGCATGGACATTGAGCAAGGCTGTTAATCAATTGAGGTTGAGGTGAGTATCAAACAATGGTTTGATGTGAAAATTATATGAAATGCATATATGTTTAATTATGATAAATTCACCATGGATAGGTGTGTTGGTCATCTGTTGAGTATTTTGTTGGCTTATGGACCTTTTGACTTGGAAGAGGCTAGGAAAAGAGCTATTCCAGGTAAGCTTTCGGTCCTTGGGGTTAATCCCCCTTTTGTTCCACCAGAATCTGATTGAGGGTGGTAGTTTGATATGGTATGTTAAAAAATAATTTGTTATATGTTGCATGTATATGTATGTATGTTTGTGTGCCATACAAGACGGTATTTCCTTGTGTGAGGCATAAGACGGTGTTTCCTTATGCATAGTATGAGACGGTGTTTCCTCATACGATATGTTGTAAGACGGTGTTTCCTTGCGTAATGCATACTTGTTATATTCTCTGGCCAGTAGGATTACATTATTGCACACTGCATTGTCATACATATTCTGATGCATGCATGGATTTTTATACTGTGTTTATACCAGAAGTGAGCTTAGGGGTGGAGGAGCCCTCCAAGGGTCCCTAGCTTACTGAGGTAATTATATTATCTCACCCCGCGTTATGGGGATTACCATTTCAGGTACAGGAGCTGATGGTGCTGAGGTATCATGTGGCAAGAGGTCAGATGAGAGATATTACCCGACGTGATAGTCAGGATTAGCATATATACCACGTTATTCTTTTAGAGAGCATAGGTAGTGTCTATGCCATATCGATAGTCAGTATATTCTGTTAGTGATGTATAATCAGGTCTATGTTATTTATTTAATTGCATCTCTTCTGTTTATTTGATGTAATTATATAAGTAACATCATGGACTTTATTTAGAGAAAGTATGATTATGAGATAACCTATGCCATGGATGGCTGGGTAATATGGTTTATGTCTGGATTATAATGAATAGTCAATCAGGTAGAAATTATCTTGGTGGGAATTATCCCCAGTGGTCCAAAATACAGAGGAAATGTTGTCTATTTTATTTTGGCCATGGAAGTGAAAAAGGTTGCAATACATAAGGAAAAAGAGAAAATTTATTCAGTTAGATTCCGCATTAATTAAGTTGAACATGCTGCGCTTACTATCATATGAATGTTAATTAACCGGCTGCAGACGGAGCGTTACACCTTGGAGAAAAATAAAATATGAGAGAGATAGTCCTAATGGAAAGAAAGCAGTAGGGTGCATATAGATTTATGCCCTAAAATATAATTCTGATGGCACTCTTGAAAGATACAAGGCTCGGTTAGTCGCCAAAGGTTACACTTAGACCTATGACATTGATTATGAAGAACCGAGTTGCAAAGATGAATACTGTGAGAGCTTTGTTATCCCTTGCTGCCCATTACAATTAAGATATAAATTAATTTGATTTGAACAATGCTTTCCTCAATGATGAGTTAGAAGAAGAGGTTTACATGGAAATTTCGCCTAGTTTTGACTCTATGGATGGAGAGAATAAAGTTTGTAGGTTAAAGAAGGCCTTGTATGAATTGAACCAGTCTCCTCATGCCTGGTTTGGGAGATTTACTAAGGTTATGATGACCTTAGGATACAAACAGAGTCAAGGAGATTACACACTTTTCTTTAAGCACTCCCAAGATGGGAAGCTCACTGTGCTCCATGTGTACGTCGATGGTATTATTATAACAGGTGATGATATTGCAGAGAGACATGTTCTGCAAGTGTAACTAGCCTCTAAATTTAAAATTAAAGACCTAGGGAGATTGAAATATTTCCTAAGGACGGAAGTAACTCATTCAAAGAAAGGGATGTTTATCAATCAGAGGAAATATGTCCTTGATCTTCTTAAAGAAGTAGGAAAACTTAGGAGTAAACCCTTTAGTGCTCCTATTGAACAAAATCACAAGATGAGTTATGAAGAGGAGAGTCCTCTAGTTGATAAAAGATAATATCAGCGGCTAGTTGGGAGACTGATATATTTGGCTCATACTAGACTAGACCTAGTTTATGATGTTAGTATTGTGACTCAATTCATGCATAATACAAAAGAAAAATAGATGCAGGCAGTGGAGAGAACTCTTCAGTATCTTAAAGCCACTCCTAGTAAAGGATTGTTATTTCAGCGTGATAATAATCTCTCTTTAGAAGTTTATACTTACGTTGATTATGTTGGATATATGACTGATTGTCGATCTACTACTAGTTATTGTATGTTTCTTTGTGGTAACCTAGTGACATGAAGGAGTAAGATGCAGGATGTGGTTGCCAGGTCAAGTGCAGAGGCTGAATTTCAAGCTATGACTCAAGGCAATATTTGTGAATTATCATAGTTGAGGATTATACTTGATGATCTCAAAATAAGATGTGAAGGACCTATGAAGCTACTTTGTGATAATAAGTCCGCCATTTGTATATCTCGTAGTCCAATTCAACATGATCAGACTAAGCACATTAAAGTCGACCGCCATTTCATAAAAGTGAATCTTGATAGCGGGTTGATCACAACTCCATACATTCCTTCTAGGCATCAATTAACTGATATTTTGACGAAGCGACATCCTTCGGAAAGGTTTCAAGAGCTTACTAACAAGCTGAGAATGATAAATATTTATTTCTCATCTTGAGGTGGAGTGTTGTTAATAATTGTAATTAGTTATTTATTTATTTTTTATATTCTAGAATTTAGTCTCTTTAAATAGAGAATACTTATACAGTTATAATACACAATTCAATACTATATTTTCCTTCCATTTTTCAAGTGTTATCTACTGTTGTTTAGCTTTTCTGACTTTAGAATTGGGGAACCTACCCTTACCCTAAACTTTTTTTATACACAAAAAATAAAAATAAAAATAAAATGTAACAAAATCACAATTATTATAATGGATATCTTTACCCAATTATACTAAGGTTGGGAGCTGTAACCAGTCCAATCCTTGAATAAATATTATTACAATCTGACTCTTCTTTCAAAGTTACTCTATACAACAGCGCTTCAAGGACTTCAATTCTATTACAGTTAATCTTCAAACATTCTTAGATTCTAAAATTATAATTTATGTTGCAGGCTGCTGGCATAAATGGATTTCTATACTATGCTCCCCAGATTCTTGAGCAGGCAGGAGTTGGGGCTCTTCTGTCAAATTTGGGCATTAGTGCAACATCTGGTTCGTTACTCGTAAATGTCTTTACAACATTCTCTATGCTTCCTTGTATAGCTATTTCCATGAGGCTCATGGATATTTCTGGCAGGAGGTATGTTTAAAATGAGATGCATTTTAAATTTCCTTTTAGTCTTGAATATGTTATTAAGCCCTTTTACAAGGTAAAACCTGCTACAAGGTTCAATAATTTATATAGTCATAATTGGTTGATTTCATTTTATAATCTAGATAGTGTCCTCCTAGTAAAATGCAAGGATAAGACAGTGTACAATTGATCCTCATTTCTACTCTCGTAAATTGGGGAACTTTGTACATCAATGCCCTTATGATTTCCTAGTACAACATTTGCTCGTTAACTTCTTGGTTATACAAATTTACAATGTGTGTCACGTTAACTTCTTGGTTATACAAATTTACAATGTGTGTCACTTTATGTTAGAAATATAATATAAAACCGTTCATTTATCTTTACATAACAGTTAAATTTTTTGGATTTAATTAATTTTTTTTATAGTATTAGGTCCTCTATGACCGAATTGTCTAGAATTCAATGCTGGTCACCACATTCTTTTAATAAAGATTATATATTGTGGAATTTCTTAACGAGGCTATACATTATCTACCATTCAAGTCAAAATCTACCATTCAGGTCAAAAGTATTCTTATAGGAGGGGACATGATATAAATATAATATAGTATCATTCATCTATCTTCACCTAACGGATCAAGCATTTGAGATGAATTGGTTTTTTATTATTTGTACCTTGTTCGCTATCTCAAATAGCAAAAATTAAAAATTTAAACTAAAATACATAAATCATGACAATAGTATTGTATATTTTCACGTGGCAGGTCAATAATGTTGTACACCATACCCATTCTGATAGTGTCTCTCATGGTTCTAGTACTCCGGGAATCATTTCACATCAGTTCTACTCTCAATGCAGCAATAACTGCTATATGTGTTGTGGTATACGAAAGCGTCTTCTGCATGGGTTTTGGTGTAATTCCCAACATCTTATGTTCAGAAATCTTCCCAACAAGTGTTCGTGGAATATGTATTTCTATTTGTTCCCTTACATATTGGATGAGTACCTTGATTGTTACTTCTCAATTTCCCTTCTTGCTCCAACTCCTCGGTCTTACAGGGGTCTTTGGGTTATTTGTTGTTGGGTGCATCATTTCATGGATATTTGTCTACTTGAAAGTTCCTGAAACAAAGGGCATGCCTTTAGAAGTCATTATTGAGTTCTTCGCTATTGGTTCAAAGCCTGAATGAAACTGATCCTGTACAGTTGGGAAGCAAAAGCTGAATTATCATACTGACATCATTGTCACCACAAGAAGAACGAGAAGAAGCAGAAGCACTATCATTGATAAAATTTAAAATTTAAAGCTGAACAAGTTTCTGCTTTTGTCCTTAGAAGAGAAAAGTATATAATAATCTAAAAAATTATTAAGACACAATGTAATTAGACTTTTACACTATTCATTCCTTGGACTTGTATTTTCGCTATAATTTCCAAGTGTTTATTGGTGCATATTCTTCAATAAATGTATCAGGCCGTGAGGACTCTAGTATATGTTAGTCCAAGATTTAAGTTAACCTTATATTAGCATTCTGTTTTTTGCATTTAGAAATGTTTATTTACTTGTCTAATTTTCCTTAACATTGGTGCTATATCTTAAGAGCTTATATAACCAAATGGTGGTAGCTCAGTTAGCGCATGTGAGCTAAGCAGGTGGGGATGAGAGCATGTGTTCGAATCTTCCTAGTACCACCTTTGGGAGGGGTTTAAAGCCTTAATTAATCCTGGACCGCCCCGAATCGGATTAGTAGTGAAGCAATGAACCAATTGGAATATTTAAAAAAAAGATCGTAAGAGCTTACATTTGAAAGCTCATAACCAGTGGCGGAGCCACATTGTGGCGTGCTGTCTCTTGGCACTGGCTTAGTTAGCCACGTTCATTTAGCCACACTTGAAACGTAGCAAATTATGTTTCAATTTTTAAAAAATTAGCCACCTTTTGGTCGTAGCCAAAGAACCGTAGCTATTTGGGCACTGACTGAATTTTTTAGCACTTGCTAACATGTCATGCTGGCTCCGCCACCGCTCATAACAAGTTCGAGAATAATTTAACTCAAGATTTTGCATATTTTAAAATTAACGCACATTGCCTTAAAACATGTTCATATTTTAAAATAAGTTTAATGTTTATCATGTTTTAGGAATTTTTTTTTTTTTTGCTGAAATAAATTTATTTCTTACACACATAAAAAAGTGTATGAAATCCATATTTTTTTCTCTTTTCTCTTCACACACTTTTATATATATATATATATATATATATATATATATATATATATCTCCTAAGACGCGAACTTTTAAAATTAGCATCATGTTAAAACATAGGGTTTTCATTTTATCCTTTAACATAATACAACAAACTTTTCTATACACATAATATTTTGTGGGGCCCACACATTTAAAACAAAAAAATATATATGTGGCACGTAAAACGAATCTCTATAAGATTACACAATCATTTTTCCTACGACGTAATAAACATAAAATCCTATAAGGTATTTGTTTTCCAACGAAAATTTTCGCCAGTTCAACTTTATACGTGGTAAAGTGTGCCAACAGTGTTTCCAAAATCTGATCCCTTTAATCGAAAAGAAAATGAAAATTTAACTCTCTATGAATTGTTAAAGGAAGAAAGAACACTTGTTTTCGATTAATTGATTAATCGAAAAGAACACTTTTTTGTTACCAAGTGAGCCACGAACAACATCAATATCGCATTGGAATCAAGTAACGGTGTGATGACATAATCAACATTTTTGCTTGCAGTTCTTGATAAAATGACGTTAGAATAAAATAGTTATATTGCACAAACTATCAATAAGAACTTCATAATAACATTGATGTGGTCATAATTAGGTCACAAGTAAAATTGACAAGTTTGTTATAAAAAAATAAAAAATTGACAAGTTCCTAAGCAATGTTATTAAACACAAATCGAACATCGAGTCGGTCAAAATTGTAAGTGACCGATCCAATACAATATGGGCTGGACAATTTGTATCGGGCCTAATTACACAGGATTGATGTGAGAAGACTTTGGGTTTGGTTATTTGCTTTCTGGGCTATTGATTGTTGTTAATGTTACGATGAGTACGATTCTCCTTTGGCAAGATGATTCAGACTGGGGTACCTGCAATGATACTCTGACGCTCAAGTCAGTATTAAAGTCAAGCTTATGATGTATTTTTACTGAATTAGATTATTATACCTGGGCATGTAGGTGGTATGACTTCTGATTGGCTGTTTATGGGCTGCAGGTTCAGCTGGTGCTTCCTGTAAGAACCCGCACCATTAAATTAGTGATGTAGATCACTTAATTATGATTTTAAGAAGAAATTCTATAATTGATCTTGAATAAATATAGGAAGACTTAAATAATTATTATAAGGGCTTAATAACGCTGAAAGTCGCTTTTCTGACAAAAAGTGCGGATACAGATTCTGCTTCATGGTATAAATGCGTACCGATGAAGTATCCCGAAAAATTATAATTATTACATGAGTATTCCTAGAAAAATACCTAGGACCATAATATCAAGTTTGGAGTAAGATTAATGAGAACTGGCATCAGAACTAATATCGGCTACGTATAAATGCGTACCAGCAAAGTGCTACGAAAATTATAATAAGAATATAACAAATCTTAGAAAAATGACTAGGTTCGGAATGTGAATTTTGAGATTAAAATGATTCGCAGAGCTATTAGTGCTTATACCGATGGGTTAAACTTAATGAGACTATAAATACTAAGTGGCACACATTTTTAGGAGATACCTTGTGCATTGTAGCTATTGTTGGTGAGAGTTGAGAGCTAAGTTCCTTGGTTGGTGGTGAGGGAGCCATTCACTTGTTATTTGAAACTTCAAGAAGCCACCTTTTGTGTACAGGACCAAGTTTGAGGAACCATTTTTGTAGTCTTGTGAAGTCAGAACCTTAGAGCTGTGTAGGAAGCTCCAAGATCACTCTTTTCCTCTATTTTGAGCGTTTGGTATGCACCACAACCTTTATTCATGATTTTTCTATGCTAAAGGTTAAGTCTTGGCATGTAAAATAAGATGATTAAGTAACTAGCATGAACACCGACCTCAAGCAGGAAAAGACTCCTTAAACATAGAGCTTACCTCTTAAAGCTTTTCAATCCGCTTACTTGTGACACAAGTTACTTATATATATATATCTTCAAGAGATTATGATCTTTTCAGTCCCTAGGTACACCTAGAGCAAGAATCCAAAAATACATATCAATAAAATGCTATCATGCCTAGATTTTACATACGGCATGCATTTTATCGCTTATTTTCGTTTCTTTACGTTTTTGTCAATCCTATGCCAATACACAAGTCTAGACCTCTTTATAACCGTTGATGTTCTTTAATTTAATCAAGCATTCCCTTAAGAATTTATAACACAAATTATGCCCTTTTACTTCAAAAAGCCGCGGACATACCCCTAGGGAATCAAGGTTTTTTCAATCATTTTTCAAGTCATTTCACTTCTTAACTTATCAATTTTGTACATTGAAATACAACACATTTTATTAAAATAAAATGTAACCAAATCTACCCCTAACCACCCTATAGGTTGAACTCTACAAGGATTAGGCAAAAAGGATCTTTTATTTTTAATGATTCTTTTTCTTCACTTACATGTAGCTTGCACATACATATTCATGTATCCACAAGGTTCCAATTAAATTTTTGGGCATTAAGTCCCTCACAACACACTATGGCCGAATTCTAGGGGCCAAAACACATAGGATTTTTTTTTCCTACTTTGGCCTTCTCATTAATTCACCAAATTCATACCTACCCAACACCATAGACCCTCTTAATACATCAGATAAAATTTTGCACAATGAAACCTATTTACACTATGAAGGCCGAGGCATAGTCGGAGGTGCTCATGGGATTTTTTTCAATTTTTTTAACACATCACAAGGCTTATTTCACATACTTGTATACAAAGCATCACTTCTCCAACATCAATTCAAATTTTTAACCAAGACTTTTCCCACCAAAATATACTCATAATTTTCAAAACATAAATCATACTAATAAAACCATAGGATTATAGTTTTGTTACCTCTAATCACCTATCCAAAACCTAGAAGACATTCACCAAGAGAATCTCCATCAAAAGCTCCATTTTCCTTCTTGATGAATAGTGCAACAACAAGGGGGTGATGAATATCTTCTCTACAAATGAAATCAGCTCACATGGAGGGGTGGAATAGCTTCCTTAGATGATTTCCTATGCGATTGGTATATTGGGTCAAGAATTTGGTTGGTTATTCATGGAGAAATCAAAGCAAAATCAAAACAAACCCTAAGCCCTGTTCTTCAAGGCTGCCGCGGGTTGGGAGGGAAGAGGGAGAGAGAGAATGTGAGGGAAAGTGGTGACTTTGAGTCACTTAAGGTACTTTTTAGCCTATGTGGCTTTATCGGATGTTTTTCCTACCGCGTATTTTTACTTAAACTGATCTGGAACTAACTTACGGCTACAAACATATTTTTATTTTTCTAAAATCATTTACATTAATTTTTATTTCCTAAGGAACAATATTCATAATTCACAGTATGGTTTCTGCACCGTTTTTGACGAAATGCAATGTGAACCAACAATTGTACGTCGTTTACTTACGAAACTTAAAACTTATCATTATTGGGCCTATTTTGACTTGCGTGACATATTTTAGACTTTCTTATTCTTATTTCATCAATTATTTGTTTCTGAACTCTGTCGGTTGCTTTAACAGCAGTATAAAATACCCGATAGAAACACTATTCATGAGATTTTCACGGAAAGTGCCAGACTATACAATTTTTTGTTCTGAACCCATATTTGACGTCAGAGTTGTCAAATTATGCCTCTAAAATCATTTTTCTCATTTTAGCCCTACCGTTTAATTCACAAGACTGCAAATTCTCCGGCAGAACACACTGTTCATAACATAGTCATGATTACAGTCAAAATACTCAGAATTTCTCACTGAATCTAATTATGACATTTAAATCCTTAAATCAAACCTCTAATTAAGATTTACCATTTGGGGTCATTATATTCACCCCACCTTCTAAGGATTTTGCCCACAAAATCAAATACCAAATATCACACATACCTGACATCAAACTCAGGATACTGCTGGAGAATTTCATTCTCCCACTCCCAAGTAGTGTCCTCAGGAGGCAGTCCTTCCCATTGCACCTTGATCATGGGAATAGTCCTATTTCTCAATACTTTTTCATCACGTGCTAGAACCTTCAACGGTCCCACAACAAACTTCAAGTCTTTTCTTACTTCAATAACATCCTGCTGCACAATGTGGGACGCATCAGGCACATATTTTTGAAGCTGACTGATGTGAAAAACACTATGTAGATTTGACAGATGTGGAGGTAAGGCAAGCTGGTATGCCACAGGTCCGACCCTCTTTATAATCTGGTAGGGCCCAATGAACCTAGGACTCAACTTCCTCACTCCGAGAGCACGCCCAACACCTGTAGTCGGAGACAAACGGATAAACACCTGATCCCCTTCAGAAAATTCAAGGGGTCGATGTTTTGCATCATAATAACTCTTTTGGCGGTTCTGTGCTTTCTTCAATCGATCCTTAATTATCATAATTTGATCGGTAGTCTCCTGGACCATATCAGGCCCAAATAACTGCCTCTCTCCAATTTCTGACCAACACGTGTGCGCCTTGCACCTACAACTATACAAAGCTTCATAGGGAGCCATGCCCAAACTGGCATGATAACTATTATTATAGGAAAATTCCACCAGCGGAAGATACTTATCCCATGTGTTTCCCTGTTCTAGGGCACAAGCCCTCAACATGTCCTCCAGGGTCTGAATAGTCCTCTCAGTCTAACCATCAGTCTGAGGATGATAAGCCGTACTCAGTCTTAGTTGCGTACCAAATGCTTGTTGCACTGCATCCCAAAGTCGAGACATGAATTTAGGATCCCGATCACTAATGATACTTTCAAGAACACCATGAAGTTTCACAATCTCCCTTACATATAACCGAGCCAACTGCTCTGTAGAGAAACTCATTTTGAATGGTATGAAATGTGCAGACTTTGTCAATCTGTCAACAACTACCCATATATAATCAAAACCAGCTTGAGTTCTCGGTAATGCCACTACGAAATCCATAGAAATATTGACCCATTTCCATTCCGGAATATCCAAAGGCTGCAGTAAACCAGAAGGTCTCTGATGCTCAATCTTAACTTTCTGACATGTCAAACACTTACTCACACACAGAGCAATATCTTTCTTCATTCCCGCCAACCAGAAATTTCTTTTCAAGTCTTGGTACATCTTGGTAGCACCAGGATGGATAGTGTACTTACCCATATGGCCCTCAGCCAATACCTCATCTACGATCTGACCTTTCGGAACAATGATTCGATCTTTATAAACTTAATACTGAATCCATCTGTGGACACGAAGTCATGTTCTTTCATAGACTGAATCTCTTCATCAAGCAATTGAGCTTCTTTGATCCGCTCGACTAAGGAGTTCTGGAATACCGTAGTAGTCAACAGATGCAGACTATCTTCTGTATTCACAGGAATGCGGAGATCCCTGAATTTCTCAATCAGATTATACTCGGAAATCATCAAATTGGACATACCAATCGCCTTTCTGCTTAAAGCATCGGCTACTACATTGGCTTTACTAGGGTGATATTGCAATTCAAAATCATAATCCTTCAGAAATTCCATCCAGCAACGTTGCCTTATATTCAATTCTTTCTGATCAAACAAATATCTCAAACTTTTGTGGTCACTGTAGACAATGAAATCGGCCCCGTATAGAAAATGTCGCCAGATTTTTATCGAACACTACGGCTGCCAACTCAAGATCGTGTGTCGGATAGTTCTCCTCATGCGATCTTAACTGCCTAGAAGCATAAGCGACCTCCTGTTGATACTGCATTAAAACACAGCCTAACCCGAACTTAGAAGCATCGCAATACACAACAAATTTACTTGTAGGATCCGGCAATATCAATATTGGGCTGTAGTCAACTTCCTTTTTAGCTCTTGAAAGCTCTTTACATTCTTGGGTCTACACAAATTGGTTCCCTTTTACGATTTAACCGTGTCAAAGGTAGTACCATCCGTGAGAATCCCTCGATAAAACGCCTATAATACCCAGCCAAACCAAGAAAACTCCTGATCTCTGTAATATTTTTAGGAAGTTCTCATTCTAACACTGCTTCAATGTTGCTCGGGTCCACTGCCACTCCTTCAGCCGAGATGACATGGCCCAGAAATTGTATCTCAGAAAGTCAGAATTCACATTTTGACGGCTTAGCATACAACTGAAGCTCTCTCAGAATCTGCAAAACAATCTTTAAATGCTCGGAATGCTCTTCTTTACTCTTTGAATATATCAATATGTCATCAATAAAGACAACCACAAATTGATCCAGATAGGCTTTAAAGATCTGATTCATATAACTCATGAAAATGGCTGGTGCATTTGTAAGCCCAAAAGGAATAATCAGGTACTCATAGTGTCCATATCGGGACCTGAAAGCTGTCTTCGGAATATCATCCGGCTTTATCCGAATCTGATGATACCCGGACCGAAGATCAATCTTAGAAAATATAGTCGCACCACGCAACTGATCCAACAAATCATCTATACGCGGCAAAGGATACTTATTCTTAATAGTAACCTTGTTCAATTGTCTGTAATCCGTACATAATCTCATGGACCCATCCTTCTTCTTAACAAATATTACCGGTGCTCCCCACGGAGACACACTCGGTTTGATAAAAAATTTACTGGACAAGTCTTCAATTTGTTTCTTCAATTCAGATAATTCTATAGGTGGCATCCGGTATGGGGCAAGAGATATAGGCCCCACACCAGGCAACAAGTCAATTGTGAATTCAATTTCCCTCTCTGGAGGAAAGTGCGGAATTTCATCCGAAAAGACATCCTCGAACTTTGAGACAATCGGGATATCAGAAATTGGCTCCTTATTGTCACCAGCCAGACCTCCCAACAGAACAAACCCGTAATCTCCTTCCTTTAAGGCCTTTACAACCCGAAGAATAGACAAATAAGGATACTCCTTCCCTTCATCATTAGATGAGACAGAAATGGTTTTACTGCAGCAATCAATCTTCACACAATACTTAGACAACCAATCCATTCCCAAAATTAAATTCACAGAGGCAAGACGTAAGACGATAAAATCGGCAGAATACTCCATGCCTTCATACTTGAATTTCACATTTTCACAAATATATTTTTCATCAAAAACACTTCCCACAGCCGCAACAATACGCATAGGAGTTCTCATTTTTGTCACACACAGATTAAATGCTTTAGCTACATAATCAGCTACAAACGAGTGTGTGACACCAGATTCAAACAAGAAACTAAGCATTTCATCATGAATAGAAATCATACCTCGCACCAAACTAGCTGATCTCTCAGCCTCTTGCTGAGTCACTGCATATACTCAGGAAACTTGAGGTGGAAGAGGTAGGGATGGTTCCTCAACCACAATAGGAGCCGGAGTAGCCTATACAGTAGAAATCTGGCCCCTATTAAAGGGGAAATCCTTAATAAAATGCCCTGCTTGGCCACACTTGTAACAAAGTCTTTGTTCTTTCCTGCGAACCCCACAATGAGCTTTTCCACATGTAGAGCATTGAGGAACAGATTTAAAATTCCCAGGCTTTGAATTTCCAGCCTTCTTGAACTTGCCATCAGATTGTTTAACCTGTAAACCTTTTCCCTTAGAATTCCCAGAAGTGTTTTTAGGACCGGGATTAGGAGCGACTTGGTCCTTGTTCTTCCTTCTATAGTATTCTTGAATATTTTTACACTTTTTGATAAGTGCCACAAAAGTGTCAAAAGAGTGCCCTGCAAGTTTTTCAGGAATATTATCATGTAGTCCTCTTTGAAACTTAAACACAAGATCTTCTTCAGTTGGTGGAGCTCTCTAGAAATGAGAGTATTTTTCCAGCTTATTAAATTTGTTCAAATATTCATCAATACACATTTGACCCTGTTTCAGGTCCTCGAATTCCCCCTTTTTTCTTAGGCGTGCCTCTTCTGGAGAATATTTCATCAGAAAATGTCTTTCAATCAAAGGCCAAGTAATGGCATATCCCCTGACATGCCAAGGGTAGACGAGTATTTCTCCACCAGTCAGCTGCATCAATCTGCAGCATATATGAAGCATATAATAATTTCTGCTGATTGTCACACTCCATAACAGTAAAAATACGATCCAATTCTTCCAACCACTGAATTGCAGCAATAGGATCAATGCCTCCTTTGTAATGTGGTGGTGCATGTTTTCGGAACGCATTTAGCATTCTTTCTCTCTGCTCTCTATTAGTGGCTGGCAGTGCCACACCACCCCTGTGACTCGATTCTTCATTTAAATCATTATTTCCTTCACCCTCCACTACAAGGGGAGGAGTAGGCTGATGTGGCGGTGGCTCAGGCTGTGGTTGTTGCTGTTGCAAAGGTTATTGCTGTTGCTGTGGACCTTGCCCACCAGCCCTCACCTAGGCCAAGAGTAATCTCATCATTTCAACATTTGCCAATCGGCTTGCTGTCATCATATCTTGATTAGCCAACCTGTTGGCCTCTAACATGTCTTGATTTGCTTTCATAATCACTTCTATCTCTCGCTACGTAGTTGCAACCATATTTTATTTTATTGCAGTCAAGGCCGTTAATATAGGATCCAGCTGCGAAGTACTTCCCCTACGATTTCCTCGGGGCATAGCCATATCTACTATAGTAGGATCTGTCGGGTCCATAGGAGGATCAGGAGTCCTTCTTGGACGAACCATAATTCTGCACATCTTACACAAAGGAATGAGTTAGCTACGCTCACACTCAGTGATCAGATATGCATATCATAGTACTCTAAGAAAACTCAAGAATATCACAACCCAAATAGCTTATGCAATATATCACAGACTTTCCTAGAGAAACTGCTCTGATACCATAAATGTAACATCCCCGTCTCGAGCCGGTTAAATTAACATACATATGATACAAACGGAAATAACGGAAGACTTAACTTACGAAAATACGAGCTAACTTTTTCTTTTTCTAGTTTTATTCTTATTCGGCGGTGATGAAAATCGGACAGAGTAACCTCTGTAAATCGGACAACTGGAGATTTTCCAATCCCACTCTCAAGAGTTCCTGATAGACAGTTTATACAACATATGATTTTAGAAGTACCAGACATCCAAATATAATCATATACCCATCCATGGGCGCATATATAACTTGGCTCCGTGCCACTATATGTAACAGCATGCAATCCAACACGTAAACATAACTGAATACTACATCGTCATATCAACATGCCTGAATACACAAATGTACATGCATCAAACTGAAAGACATGTACAAAACATATGCAGGTTATATACGAAGTAAAGGATTAGACATCATGGTCCATAAAATACTGACATACTAAATAACATAAAAGCACTCCAAAATAGCAGTAGCCTACAGCTACTCAAAATCTGGTCCGTCCAAACGCCTCAACCACGGGTCGCATCCCTGCCTAGTAAGGGCTCACCAGGAATCTGGGCACCTGAAATGATGTCCCCAAAGAGGGGTGAGATAACGAATCTCAATAAGCTCCAGGTTTATAGAGAATTCTCCATACCCCTAGGCTCACTCCTGCATGAAGTTCAGATACAGAGTACACAAGGCAACATATAACAGATATCTTAACAGAACAGAACATAAATACACATCTTATCAGAGGCGTGCGCCATCATTCCTAAGGGAGGGCCCCAAGCGGAAATTAACGCACGTGTTCCCAAGGGAGGACCCCAAGCGGAACTAGAACATAACAGAGGTATACACAGCCAGTCTCGAGGGATGGCCACCAAGCGGACAATCGTGCACAAACAAAAATCAATACATAATTCATATCAGAACAAGTCATATCATGTTATCAAATAGCTCTATGTGAATGCATCTATACAAAGCATAAAAAAAAATCATACAATCCAACCATAGCTCACTAACTATGGTGGAGCACTCAAGCCGGAAAAGACTCCTTAAACATAGAGCTTACCTCTTGAAGCTTTACCAATCCGCTTACTTGTGGCACAAGTTACTTATATAGCTTCAATAAGATTCCAATCCTTTTCATTCCCTAGGCACACCTAGAGAAGAATCCACAACAAAATTCAATAAAATGATACTATGTCATGATTCTTACATAAGGCATACATTTTATCGCTTATTTTTGTTTCTTTGTATTTTTGCCAACCCTATGCCAATACACAAGTCAATACCATACTTCTATAAATCCTCGTATTAGACGTTTATTACAATTTTAATTGCTCCCTTGCCCAAAAGACCTTAAATGGCCAAAACCAAATCTAGGAAAGGCTAGGAATTTCATTGAGTTAATTTAACAAAATCCATAGTTCCTAGGACCTCACTTGTCTTCTAAGTTCCATATAGCAATCTTAAACACATCCTTTGGCCTTTTCGCTCTTTCAAGGCCGTGGAATGCATATATGGAGACCAAGGTATTTTTCATCATTTTTTTCCAAACTATCTCACTTCTTCAACTCATAAATTTCATGCATTGGAGACTCCACATTTTATCAAAATAAAATGTAACTTAATTTATCCCTAAATCACCCTAAAGGCCGAAATCCATAAGAGAATCTCCATGGGTTCCTTTATTTTTCAATTTATTTCATTCACTTAGTTTTTTGCAACATACACATACATACCACCTTCACAATCCATGTAATTAAATTTTTTTGCACAATGAACCCTATTTAACCCTTCATGGCGAAACATGAGGAACACAACACCATGGGATTTTTCCAATTTCACACATATACAAAGGCTTATTTTACATTCCTATATCCCTACAAAATCAATAATGCATCATCAATTTTAAACTCAAGGTCTTCCCCACCAAATCATATTCTAAAATTTTCAAACTCAAATCATGAAAAATAAACCAAAGAAATAGAGGTTTATTACCTCTAATCCCTTGTACAAGGCCTAAAGAGCAACCTCCAAGCAAGGCTCCATCAAACTCCAATTTTTCCCTCTTTAATGAATAGTGAAACGAAAAGGGGGTGAGGAAGAACTTCATCCACAAGCAAAATCAGCCCCAATGGAGTAGTGGAATAGATTCAATAGCCCTTTTCCTTAAAGTTTCATGTATGGCATCATGGCTTTTGGTGGCAAAATGAGTGGACATGAGAGGAAGAAAAAAAAGAAACCCTAAGCCCTCTTCTCCATGGCAGCCACGGGTTTGGGAGGGGAAGAAGAGAGAAATGTGAGTGAATAGTGATTCTCAAGTCACTTAAAGGATTATAAGCACATGTGGCTTTTATCTGTTGTTTTTTTTTTCTTCGCGTATTTTCACTTAACTGACCCGTAACTAACTTAAAGCTACGGACATAATTTTATTTTTCTAAAGTCATTTACATTAATTTTCATTTCCTAAGGAACAATATTCATAATTCATAGTATGGTTTTTGCACCTTTTTTGACGAAATGCACTGTGAATCATTAACTATATGTCGTTTGCTTACGAAACTTAAAACTTATAAACTTATCATTCTTTGGCCTATTTTGACTTGCTTGGCATATATTGGACTTTCTTATTCTTATTTCATCAATTTTTCGTTCTGAACTCATATTTGGCATCAGAATTATCAAATTACGTCTCTAACATCCTTTTGCTCATTTAAGCTCTACCGGTTAATTCACAAGACTGCTAATTATACGGCAGAACACACTATTTATAACCTAGTCATGATTACAGTCAAAATACTCGAAATCACACTCTGAATCTAATTTATGCATTTAAATCCTTAAATTAAACCTCTAATTAAGATTTACCATATAAGGTCATTATACCTATAGTGAAGGAATTTCGTTCATGAATGTATTATTACGAAACATAGGGTTCTTATTATGAAAGTTTCAATTTTTCTTTAAATTGATATTGTTTTATTGATATAAAACAAAATTAGTTTGAGGGTTTTAGTTCCCTTGTTATTTTTTCACTGTTTTATGTTATTTTTAATACAAAAATCACACATTTTTGTGCCAAAAAAATCATGACTCGTAGCTTGAAAAATCATTTTTTAAACTTCCAAAATTTCTCAAAAATATGTTGTTTTTGAGATAGATTATATTAAAATCTCATTGGTTTGTTGTTTCTAGATTGTTTTGTTGATGAAAATTACTCAAAAATATACTATTTTTGAGTTTTGACGAAACTCCCATGGCGAAACCCAATTTCGAGTAGGTTAACCTGCCTAAGGAAGAAGAAAACACTATAATAGAGAAATCCTAAGGGGTTAGGGTGAGATTGTGAGAGATATCCTAATTATATTTCTTACTAAAAAGCCTCATGAAATCCTCACCAATAGAAAATCCATTAAAATCGCTAGGTTTTTGAATACCATAAGATTGTTTTTCCATTGTTTAAAATCTTGATTGCATACCAACGGATTTGAACGGACTCTAAAATAATCTTTTAAAATCCTAATTGAATACAAATGGATTTTTTTATCAAAAAAATAATCTATTAAAATCCTTTGAAATCCCAATATAATATACCCGTAAGATAACATAATAAGTATAAGGGATTTGCATCTATCATGTCACATGACACAAAATAATTTCCTACACACACAACATTTTGTGGGACCCGCACTTTTTGAAGCAAAAAAATAAAATAAATTAAGGCACGCAAAATGAATCTCTATAACATTACATAATCAATTTTCCTACAAAATAACTCTTATAAAACCCTAAGTATAATAGGTCAAGTGTCGAGGCATGTTGATTTTATTTAAAACTTGTTAGGTAAAATGAATTTTTTATTTCTTATTTTAGCATTTAAGTTTTTTTTTTAATATATGTTAAATACATTGGTTCAATCTAATGCAACTCACGTATAAAGGATTATGCAAAATAAATTCCCCCTAACCCAATCAATCCAATGCTCTAGCATTTTTTTGTAGGTTTGCTGTCAGACCCAGCAAACAGAAAAGAAAAAGTCAAGAAAATAGCGACTAAATAAAAAAAATTAAGCCACTTAATGCAAACTATAAATATGGTTTGCGCTTCCCGCTATTTCACAATCACCAATTTCAACTAACTGTTCATTTCATATAGCTACGAATAATGACGACAAAGAAAGAGGAGAAGCAAAAAGAACATGGAGAATCATCCATGGCTGTCAAAGTTTATATTGTGTATGCACTTTTTTAGCCTTTCTTGTCATTACTAATTACCCCCCTTTTTTTAAAAAAAAAAAAAAAAAAAAATCTTGTTATACTTTGTCTTCTGGCTTTCATTGTCTTGTTTGTCATTATTGTTTCTTCATGTCTTTTTTTCCTTTTGAGTCTAACTCATGGTGATCAATATGGAATTTTTTTCATTGGGTTTCTTTTACTTCTTCAATAGGTTCTCAAATTTGAAGTCATTAGAATTTCTATGTTCTTTGAAGATCTTGGACTCAAACTTTCTTGGATATGATGCATACTTTTTCTGGCTCTGTTTATCTTTCTGCTTTATAAGTATACATTGGTTTGTTTGATCGTTAAGGAAGATGTGGGTTGTTCCTTTCCGCTCTTTCAAGGTCGTGGAATGCATATATGGAGACCAAGGTATTTTTCATCATTTTTTTCCAAACTATCTCACTTCTTCAACTCATAAATTTCATGCATTGGAGACTCCACATTTTATCAAAATAAAATGTAACTTAATTTATCCTAAATCACCCTAAAGGCCGAAATCCATAAGAGAATCTCCAAGGGTTCCTTTCTTTTTCAACTTATTTCATTCACTTAGTTTTTGCAACATACACATACGTACCACCTTCAAAATCCATGTAATTAAATTTTTTTGCACAATGAACCCTATTTAACCCTTCATGGCCGAAACATGAGGAATACAACACCATAGGGTAGTTGAGATAACCCATTTTTAGGCTATTTTTCTTAAACTCTTGGTTAGCTAAGGCTCTCTGGTTTTACTACATGACCATTGTAGTTTCATTTGCCTTGTAATAATTTATCTATCTTGGCCAAAGTAAAAAGTATGATCAATTTGAGAAAAAAATGCAGATTAAGTGTACTAAATGATCTGCATGGGGGGATTTTGACCATTTATATGTTCAACCATGTAATGGTGCAATGTTATTGACTTGACTCCACTAGCATATACATTATGCCTTTAACTAAAGCAAAGCCATTGTTCCATTTTTCAGAGAATTCAGATATTTTAGAACTAACGGAAGGTGATCAAAATAGAGGAGGCAGTGAGGATGATTTCGATCTCCCATTTCTTGACCATTCAACAATAGTGACTGCCACTGATAACTTCTCAATAAAGAACAAGATTGGAGAAGGTGGTTTTGGACCTGTATACAAGGTGATTCAATTGTGTTTAGTATCTGTGAAATAGACCTTACAAAAAGTGCCAATATGATAAAAGTATCTTAATTTTCTTATACATGTTATTGTGTAGGGAAAATTAGTAACTGGACAAGAAATTGCTGTGAAGAGGCTTTCTAGAAGCTCCGGACAAGGAATGACTGAATTCAAGAATGAAGTAAAACTGATAGCAAAACTTCAGCACCGAAATCTTGTTAAGCTTCTTGGTTGTTGCATTCAGGGACAAGACAGAATGCTGGTTTATGAATACATGACTAACCGTAGCTTGAATTGGTTGATTTTTGGTATGAATATTAGAACAATGCTTATACTTTGATAACTAATTGAATGATTCCAATACAACTTAAGAGTTTATAAACCTGAATTTTGTAATTTAGAATTCAAATGGGTCATTAGATTTAATTCATATGAAACAGATGAAACTAAAAGCAAATTGCTAGATTGGCCAAAGCGCTTCAACATTATCTGTGGAATTGCTCGAGGTCTTCTCTATCTTCATCAAGATTCTAGATTGAGGATAATTCATAGAGACCTCAAAGCAAGTAATGTTTTGCTTGATGACAAGCTAAACCCAAAAATATCAGATTTTGGCATTGCTAGAATTTTTGGAGTAGATCAGACAGAAGGGAACACAGAACGAGTAGCTGGAACTTAGTGAGTATCTCAATACAAAGCTTTGTGTGATATGTTTTGTGACACTTTCTTTTATAATAATTATTAGTGTAAATAACCAATTCAACCCAAAAGCTTAAGTTTTGGGTGAGGCTACATTAATTATTTTATATATCTCTAACACGCCCCCACGCAAGAAAGCCCATTGGGCTTGAAAGATAGATGATGAATCAGGGCCAACCTACTGTGCTAAGAAATTCACAAAGAAAATGGAGAGTGGTGAAAATCGAACCCGGGATACCGAGGCTCTGATATCATATAAAGAACCAATTCAACCCAAAAGCTTAAGTTGTTGGATGAGACTACATTACTGATTTTATATATCTCTAACAGTTAGTTTTGATTATATGTTGCAGTGGCTACATGGCACCAGAATATGCTGCTGATGGACTTTTCTCTATGAAATCTGATGTTTTTAGTTTTGGTATTTTGTTGCTGGAGATTATAAGTGGAAAGAGAAGTAGAGGTTTTTATATCGAAAACCACTCTCCTAACCTTGTAACTCATGTAAGTATGATAAATTTTCAATTTTGGTGTGTAATAGAAACTTGTGACAAATAATTTTTCTTATTTTACGGTTTCAGGCATGGAGTCTGTGGAAAGAGGGAAGGGCTTTAGAACTAATTGACTCAAACATAGAGGACTCTTGTGTTCTATCAGAGGTATTGCGTTGCATCCATGTTAGTCTCTTATGTGTTCAGCAATACCCTGAGGATAGGCCTATCATGTCTTCTGTGGTTCTAATGTTGGGAAGTGAGAGTGAATTGGCTGAGCCAAAAGAGCCTGGTTTTTATGTAAAGAAGGATTCTGATGCAGCAACTTCTTACTCAGGTAGAAGTGAAATGATCTCAACAAATGGAATAACTATCACCTTATTAGAAGCTCGATGAAAATAGATGAAAGCTTTAGGTTTACTTAGTTGAAAAAGAAGAAAGGAAACTTTAGATAACATTGTTAAGAAATTTCAATTATCTAATAATCACTTAATCAGCCACCAAAGTTGACTGTTGTTACTTGTTATTGTCCCTTTTTGGCTCTTTCCTAGCTTTTTGCAAGTTGCAGGTGGCAACTGGTAACAAACTTGTAATTTGCCTTCCAGGTAGAAGTTGTTGTTGCAGTCAAAACATGGTTAGTGTCAGAATTAGCTGTGAAAAAAACTGTTGAAAATCAATTATGCATATAATCATTTTTAAAATAATCAGTTATGAATTAAATTAGTTTATGTCATATATTAATTTATAATTAATTTTAAGACAAGAGTTTTTCTTGAATTTATAAAGGAATCTCTTTTATGCATTAAATAGTTGGAAAAGATATAAAATGATTGAAAAAGTTATTTGACTGAAGGTAAATAATAAAAACTCACAAGTATTCGTTACACTGTTATTATAAAATACAGATGAAATATAAAAAAATTTAAATTTAAACATATTTAAAAAATTTGACTTAATTGATAAAAAACTTATTTTAAAGGCAATAAAAAATTTAAAATAAAAAATACATGTCTTTGAAACTTTTAAGTTTTGTAGAATCTCAAAAATTGATTTAATTAATAAATTGTTTTTTTACTAGTGATATTGATAACTTCTTATTATATATAATTTAATATAAATTGAAGACACTGAAGCATTAATTAAAGAAATTAAGGAATGCAAAAATCTCCTTTAAATAATAATTAATTAAACAGAAAAAAAAAATTTGATTTGAAGTGGAAGCAAACAAAACAAGTGCCACAAAATAAGGAGGACACGTGGCTACGTGAGAATCAGAGTACATACAACATTTGTCTCGATCTTAATTAAGAATAAACACTTAAATTTGTTATAGGAATCTATGTTCAACCGACACGCATGATATGATATTCTCACACGTTATTTTAAATATTAAATTTTGATACGTTGGAACACATCTTGATATTATATAATGTTTTTAATTTATGTAGTATATATTATATTTAATATTCAATAATTTAACAAAAAACTAAAGCTAAACTTATAATATCTAGCAATTTTGCAAAAAATACAAGATATCCTAAATATTTATATTAAATTCAATAAAATGATAATAATAATTTAACGAATTTAATAGTTGGAACTCAAAATGTAAAGCAACGTAATCTTTGAGTCTTTGCAATAAGTATTGAAGTGTCGGTGAGTGTCAGAAAGTGTCAGACACGACACGTTATGAAGTTTGAAGTGTCAATAGATAGGAATGATCAAATTATAACTTAAACAAAGAAGCTAATTTAGTATGGAAATAGTACTTCAAACTTTATACTTCAACCAAAACATGTTTTTTTTTTAAATGGCTTGATTTAAATGAAAAGCTCTTTTTAAAAATAATTAATCAAATTGAAACATTACCTAGTTGAATAAGAGCCCTTTAGATGAGTTTTTTTTTCTTCTGAATATTTTTTTTTAAAAGAAGTATTTTTCCCTTTAAGTTTGTTTGGATGTCTGCTTTTACAAAAAAGCAAAAGTCACAAAAAAGCCAAAAAGTCTATTTTTTTTAGAAGCTAAAAAATTTAACTTCTAAAAAAAATAGAAATAAAAAGCTAAATAATTTTTAAAAAACTAAATATTTTTATAAAAACATAAATAACTTTAACTTTCATAAAAAATATTTCTAACTTAAGAAAGAGATAAAAACTACTCTTTGATATAAACTCACGGGTAGGGGTGTAAATGGGCCAGGCTGGCCTGGTTTACGTTGAGCCTGACATAGCCCAGCCTACGTTGAAAAGTAGAGTGGGCTTGGGCTTATAAGAAAGTCTTTTTAACAAATAGGCCGTAGACCAATTTTGTTAAGCCTGGCCTAAAGCCTTGTAGGCTGACCTATTTAATTTTTTAAAATAAAATAATATATTTATTTTAGGTAGCAACTAGTACCAACCCTTGTCTTGATGGTGGTTTAAAGATATTTCAATAAATGATATTCTCTTGTAGACTTTATTTCAGTTTTGGTTGACTTAGTAATTGTATTTTTTTATTTTCCCTATTTCTTTGACTCTGTTCCTCTCTGATATACATCATAGAGCTGAGGTATTATGTTGACTTTTTATTGTTTGTCATTTTTTTATTTCTTATGAGAAGTACTAGTGCATGCATGAATGGAACTTTGCTCAGTATATTTTTTCAGTTATTTTTTTTACTATTGTAAAAATTTTAATACTCACTAGTGAAATTTATATCTCATGTAAAAAAATGCAGCAATTTATGAATACGTTAATGACTTGTAATGTCAAGCGAATATTTTAAAAATTGTTAAAAATATTTTTAATTTTTTTAAAAAATATATCACAAGTGAGGCCTGCGGGCTATATCAGGCTCTCTAATTTTTAAAAAATAGGTCAGGCTTGGCCTATAAATAAAATTTTTCGTAGGCCAAATAGGCTGAATATTTTTTACGTAGGCTTAGGCCAGAAAGGTCAAAGCTCAGCCCAACCGAGCTCATTTACAACCCTACTCATATGCCAACATGTAGAACAAATTAATATGACTCAAGTACTATCTCGAAACCTAAACATATAGATTTATATGGGCTAAGGCCCATTAGACTGACCCAAAAACCCGACATCTGCTCCTACCATGAATTACCATGGGTCAACCCATAAGCCACTCATGTTACACTTGGTTTTAATTTTAAGTTTAAGAATTAGCCCATGAGCGAGAGTCTTAGATTTTAAAATATGTTAAAAAGTTTTTTCTTGGGATTCAGCGGGCTTGTTCTAACTCAAGTGAGATCAGTTGGGAACATGGGGGTTAATCCATTAAATAAGTAGGCTTTCCGGGTTTTTTTTTTTTTTTTTTTTTTTTTTTTTTTGGTAAGCGGCTTTCCGGCTTTATCTCATGGGAGCTAGAACTAATTGAGTTGGGTTTATAACCTTATTTTATTTTTTCATTATATATTTAACCCCTCTCCTCTAATAATTTAGCTTCACACAAAAAATAAAAAATAAAAACATAAATTGCTAACATGAATGGTAGATTATAACTAAGTTTAGAACAATATATCAATCCAAAATCTTAAAGAGATTAATTTTATCGACCATTTCCACTTAATCCACGCATAGTCAATTTTTAATTAATATAAAATTTCATTATTCATATTTACTCTTGAATTTATATTTGAGTCACACATATACATAATGAGATTTATACTTATTATACAACATAAGAATAGTCGTCTTATGCTACACTCACATCGTTTTACGTGCCAATATTTTTAATTTTTTATG
This sequence comes from Gastrolobium villosum, assembly GCA_032173675.1. Classification (NCBI taxonomy): domain Eukaryota; kingdom Viridiplantae; phylum Streptophyta; class Magnoliopsida; order Fabales; family Fabaceae; genus Gastrolobium; species Gastrolobium villosum. The sequence continues at coordinate 8,705 of JAVKPL010002718.1, read as the reverse complement.
TACTTTTTTTCAATGGGGCTCACCTAAGTATGTGTGTGTTACAAAAATTCTCATCGTGACATAAAAAGTATAAACCCCATACATAATGAATATTTATCTACTAGTCATAAACAAGTGCTTCCGTTAGCTATATACTACTAGCCATGGAATTTGATTGTTGAGATAGTGCTGGCACTGATTACAATGGTTGCCTAGGAGTGCTTCTTCTCTTCAAGGTTGTCACAGCTAGAATTGGAAACCAAAGTAACCAAAAAGTCAAATAGATCAGTGGATAAAACAGCAGAGGCCACATCTTCTTTGTGCATAGTTATCCTTTTGCCTTGGATGGTAATGTTCCAAGACCTTCTTGCTAGTTCCTCAATTAACAGCTCACAAGCCTTGGAGAAAATTATAGGAGCTTCACCAGATACCATCTTCACTTCATCACCAGACATCTTCATTATTTTCTTGATCCTTGCCAAGGGCAAAGAGTGTGACCCTGTTCTTCCACAAAGTAAGCTTGAGTATGCACCTGGTTGTCTCATATTGCTATATTGCTATTTGTGATTATGAGTTGCAGACTTGCAGTGTTAGTGGCAATGGCACATCGCACATATCTATATATCTGTGTGTTGCTTTCTGCAGAAACATGCCGTGTTCAATTCAGATGGCCGGCCAGCCTTCTTTAGCCGGCTACAGCTGAAATTATAATCAGTAGAATGTTTATGCAATATTCTTATTTTCAAAGTTTAGACTTAATCAATTTGTTACTTTCATTGAGAAACGTTCAATATGATTGCTTAGTTGACAAGACACTTTTTCAAGAGCTGTAAAATTTTCATGACAAAATATTATTTATCTCATAAAAAAATGATTAATACTATTTTGTAATATCTCGCTATTGGAAACGTAAAGATACAGAACAAATTAAATACTTAAATTCTTATTAGAAAAAAAAAAATAGGAGTTCTGTCTTTTAACGTTTAATCAAAAGTGTTGTAGATTTTCAACCAAAAAAAAATGTTGTAGATAATATTCAAGGGACTAATGTATCCGGGACATTCACTATATTGCCCTTTTTTTAATATAATATAGTTAAATGTCACGGAGTCGAAATTTTTTTCCAAACTGCCACGGCACCATAGGTGCTGAGGTAGTTAGCTACTATGAATGGGACACGTGTCACCTCCCCAGCGACTGGACATGCAACCTAAAGTAGCTAAGGTAGTCAGCTACTTTGGTTTTTAGCCGTTGGGGAAGTGACACATGTCTCGTTCATAGTTGACTACCTCAGCAACTATGGTGTTGTAGCAGTTTGAAAAAAAAAATTCTACTCAATGTCCAATGTATCCTTCCTATTTCATGTACCTTCCGGGGACTAATTTAAGGGTTTGTTCCCCATTTTAATAAACAGTTGGACTCATTCCAAAGTGCAAATTTTTTCTCAAGCAATCAAAATATATAGTCTTGTAAGACTTATTTGGTTCAAAATATGTAAAATTAATAGAAGCAATAAATCTAATAAGGTTTATCCTTTTTCTTTTCTCGCTCTTTTTCCTAATTCTCTCTGTCTCTCATTTCTTATTGAAATTGATTTGTCTATGTGGATATCACTTCATAGATTATATGAAGTGAGAAAATCAATTTCCATTTGAATGTAATGAAACAATGGAACTATTAAAAATAAGGATTTGGTGTTTGTCATTTAAATGATATAAGTTATGTCATTTTAGGAGAGATAGACACAAAAATTTAAAATTATGGGAGAGAGAAAATAGTGATTTTTTTTAATTTAAATTTTAAATAAAAAATTTATTTCGTGTCTATCTCTATCTTAAAATGACATAACTTTATGTCATTTAAAATGACAAACATTTTTCCCTTATTTCTTTTTTAGCAAAAACTTTTTCTTTGATCAAGAAGAAATATTTTTATGAAAAAAATCCGTATTCTTATATCTTCTGGAGTCTCAATGATACTATAGAACCGGATTTTTTTCTCTCCATAATTTGAATTTTCTTATGAATTAAAAGAGAGGAGCCTCTGCAAGGCAATGGGCCTCAAAAGTCTAGACTAGCCAACTCCAAGGGCGTGCCCATCAACATTACATTCTATTTCTATGGACTACAGGTTTTTTTTTTGGAAACATATGGACAACAGTTCGGACTAGTACAGTGTTCATTCCGTTGTTTTGGTGACAACCCGAAACCAAATTCGGATTGAAAATTTTGATACTAAATTAAAACGCAGTCGTTTTTGATTTATTTACATTTTGTAATTTGCCTATCGAATTATTAGGATGATTGACCATTGTGTCCCTATATTAACTTTTTTTTTTACCACTTTTCCCCTTTTTAAACTATGTATTAATTTTAACCTTTACTAATTTGTCTTTGTTTGACCACGTTAATCGCGAGTTACTCGAGAAATGAGATCAGTTACTTTAGTAAATGACTTACTAGAGTAATCGGCCCAGTTACTCGAGTAACTCAGGCATGTGGACAATTCAAATTGAGATCCGCAAATTTTTTTTATTCAAATTAATTTCCATTGTCTTGTATATGTATGAATGGACTTCACATTAGTATTTGTGGATCTTTTATAATTGACGGTAGTCCTCATTTAATTTAAGGTGTCAAAACATGATTTTCCGTAGGTTTTCAATATGACTTGTTAAATTGGGTTCAAATTTTATTAATCCATGCTTATTATTATATCAAGCACACATATATTTGAACTTTATATATAGGTTTAAGGGTCTAAAACAATTGAGAACAATTTTTATTCAAACTTTTTACTCCCTAAATTGAATTTACTAAACTAAATTTTATGTACATTTTGTTGTTGTTCATATGCATCATATAGATCTTGAAAAGTTATGTAAAATAAAAAAAAAATTACATGATTCAGATAACTGAGCGAAAAGTGATGCCCTTCCAAAGTTTACATCTATTTAGGGTATAAAGAATTTGGACGGATATGCACCACTAGGGTTAGCCTAGTGGTGTGGTGTGTGTTAGAAGTGTGTGTAGTGTAGGGTGTTGTGTTCAATCCCTTGTAATCTAAAAAAAAATAAAAAATTGGACGGTTATTCTCCTCGATTGTTTTGGATTGCAAATAGAGACAAATTGATACATTACTTAAAAAAATGAGAGTTATAATCTAAAAAAAAAAGTTAAAAAAGAAAAATGGATTCTCTCATGTGTAATTTAACATTACCATGTCATGTGAAAGAATCTTAACTATTAATAATTAAATCATCGGTGATGATTGCATAATTTCCTATCTTTAAATTTTTTTCTCTCTCCCTTATCACCATTAACCCACCCAATGATTGCATAATTTCCTATCTTTAAATTTTTTTCTCTCTCCCTTATCATCATTAACCCTGAGAGTTATAATCTAAACAAAAAAAGTTAAAAAAGAAAAATGGATTCTCTCATGTGTAATTTAACATCTATGTAGCACCGATACCGACACGAGACACGTGATACGATACGACACGAAACTCCGACACGTTAATTCTAAAAAATGTTAGATTTCGACACGTTAGGACACGTTTTAATATTAAATAATATTTTTAATTTATATGGTGTATATTGTATTTAATATTCAATAATTTAACAAAAAATGAATCTAAACTTATATTATTCATAAATTTAGCAAAGAAACATAAAATATCCCAAATATTTACATTAAATTTAATAAAATGGTAATCGTAATCTA